>JANZLQ010000029.1:48326081-48349634 GCA_026212715.1 Elanus axillaris | reverse complement strand
CACCCCCAGCAGCACAGGGGGACGGGGAATGGGGGTTGGGGTCAGCTCATCACACATTGCCTCTGCCGCTTCATCCTCCTCAGGGGCAGGACTCCTCACACTCATCCCCTGCTCCAGCGTGGGGTCCCTCCCATGGGAGACAGTCCTCCATGAAATTCTCCAATGTGAGTCCTTCCCATGGGCTGCAGCTCTTCATGACCTGCTCCAGCGTGGGTCCCTTCCCCAGGCTGCAGTCATTCGGGCACAGACTGCTCCAGCGTGGGTCCCCCACGGGGTCACAGGTCCTGCCAGGAGCCTGCTCCAGCACGGGCTTCCCATGGGGTCACAGCCTCCTTTGGGTGCATCCCCCTGCTCTGGCGTGGGGTCCTCCCCGGGCTGCAGGGGGACAGCCTGCCTCACCATGGTCTTCATCACCACGGGCTGCAGGGGAATCTCTGCTCTGGTGCCTGGAGCATCTCCTCCCCCTCCTTCTGCACGGACCTGGGGGTTTGCAGGGCTGTTGCTCTCACATATTCTGACTCTCCCCAGCTGAAGTTGCCATTGTTCACTTTCCCTCCCTTAAATCTGTTCTCTCAAAGGCTCTGCTTCCACCGTCGCTGATGGGCTGAGCCTTGGCCAGCAGTGGGCCTGTCTTGGAGCCGGCTGGCATTGGCTCTGTCAGACATGGGGGAAGCTTCCGGGAGCTTCTCACAGAAGCCGCCCCTGTAACCCCCCTGCTACCAAAACCTTGCCACGCAAAATCAGTACACCAAGCTACCACACTGACATGTTGCCTGCAGTAACAGCTTGGCCTGACAGTTTTCTTTACTGCCTGTCTGAAGCTTTTAAGGTGTGCAAGAGAGAGTCCAGCTCTTTCCATTTGTGGTGGTAGGTGCCCACAACAGTTTTTGATATCATTAAAATAATAGATTCCAGAGATTATTTTTCCCTGAAGCACAATGTAAGGGAAATCTTGCAAGACAAACTTCTCAGGAGATGGGCAGCACAACTTCTAGAGGAGAAATGAGTTAAATACCCCAAAGCAGAGCTGCACTTTTGGTGTAATGCAGCATGGGTCCACTTAAGTCAAAGGCAGCGCTCAGATTCAAACCAGCTGAGCCTCTGGCCCCTGAGAGACTTCATATGAGCTTCAGCTGAGTTTGGTTTTGCACTAAATAAGCCAGCAGTTCATAGCTGGGGTCTCTGGGATTGGGTTTTTTTTGCAAAGAGCGGAATAACATTGGAAAAAAAGCTGCTAATAGTGGCACAGAAAACTCTTGCAGCAGGGAAGGAGCCCAGCTCAGGTTCAGCTACAGCAGGGGATTTTAGGCAATTATTGCATCTTGTGTGAGATCCAAGAGGCTTCCAGAGCATTGCGTGGCCAGAGTAGGACCTGGGGAAGGTCCTGCAGGGAACAGGATGTGCCGACACCGCCCTGACTTCGGCTCAGTGGAAACGTGATAGAAGCAGGATTTCAGCTGCTTGTCTTTTTGAGATTACTCCGTGTCACAGGGTTCTGATGAGATATGTGAAGTTAGTTGCTGTCAGGGATCCAGGAATGTGCTGGGATCAATTGAATTAATCCAAAGCTGTAACTGAGAACTAGAGACGGTGTTGCTAGTACTGACTCCTAAATATTAGCACAGAAAGGTGAGAGATAAGAAACCAGAGAGTCTCATTTATTGCTTCTTAAGAGAAAGGCGTGTTCAACAAATTTGCTTTTTTTTTTTTCATTATTCTTTTTTCCTAAAGCCGGAGAAGCTGTTTCAAAACTATTCCCACAAAATTGCAAGAGCCTGAGAAATGGAGTTGAACAGAGGAGATGGCTGTAATTTCCAGCAAACCCAAGTAAAGAATTGTTATTGACAAGGCTTCTGCCAGACCATTAAAAACCCCAGCAGCCATTTTTTCACTCCTGATATTGTGCAAGATAACGGTGTCGTCGGTAGAACGGACAACTCCTGCCTCATTACTCTGACACTGTGCTCAATAGGTTCAAACAAGTAGCTGCCAGAGGTGGGACCAGAGGGTCTGCAGGGACTGACTGATGCGGGGTCTCAGGCTGGAGACCACTGCTGGCAGATCTGGTTGGGCAGCCAGAGACCAAAACCACGGCAGGGGTGGAGGGTGTTGCAGTTAAGGGGTAAAAATGCCCCTGGCTCTCCCACTGCCAAAGTGACAGAGCTGCTTCTTTCTTCCTTTAAGAAACCAGTTTCTAAACTATGAATAGTCTCGTTCCCTCTAAATAATGGTTTAAACTCTTCATAGCTCTTCTAGTTACGTTAGCGAGCTGAATTCTGTGAAATTTCATATGATGGCTTAAATTCTTTTTAAAACCCACTTTGTTAAGAAAACCAAGGCCTTTGTTAATTTTGTAGAGGGAAACTGCAGTAAGAGACTTGGTGGAGGATGTGCCTGTGTAAGGACAAGGTTTCTGAGTGATGACCTGGGGGAAATGAATCACCTGCAGTCTATGATCCCACCCCATCTCTGTTCACACAGGTTTGATACTGCACCAACTGAAATTATGGAAAACTCACATTGCTTTCAGTATGGTTAGATTAAATCCCTAAGGAGAATGCTTTGGAGGCAGAAGTGTGGCCCACGTGGTCCTTTCCCTTTGATGTCTCATTAGGATTCCTTCGAAAAGAGTCTGACATGGGCATCTCACTTTTAAGCCACAATCTTGGAGACAGTTCAAATTAACAGTGACTGGGTTGGTTGCCCTCTCCTGTGTGATCAGGGGGGTTGTGACATGGACAGATAGTCTCAGGGCATCTCCGTACTTAGACATCCACATCCTCCTAACCAGAGCTTTTGTTCTAGGCTCAGGGGTGCAATGAAGATATGGCTGGACCTGCATGCTAAATTATCCTCTCATCCTGTAGGTGATCCAATTAAGCCAAATTTGAAGAGAACCAGAGAAGTTCATGCTCTGCCTTGCTGTGCGTGAAGTCAGCAAGTTAATAATGGACATTGATCTCTAGGGCTGTCAGTTTGTCTAGGGCTGGGTAGAAGAGATTCCAGATATTTTTTTTCATCACATCATTAGGTTTCATACTGCCAGCAATAAACTCTGTAGCCTGCAGCTGTGAAAACACTAATTTGAAAGCTATTATTTTTTATATTTTTGAGAACTTGCTGCTGTATTTTATATATGTATTTATACATTTTTTTTATCCCTCCCCCCCAGTAGTTATTTCAGTTTACTTTTCCCCTTTTCTGATTTTCTGGACTTTCCTATCAATTAGGCTATATCTTTTCACCCCTTCCCTCTGTTCCCACTTCTCTTTTTTTCATCTCCCTCCCTTTAGTTGCTAGAGCAACAAAAACCTTCGGAGCAGAAGGGATTTACCCAGTACAGACTCTAAACATACGGTGACACCAAAGCTTTGACCATTACCTATGAATATAATATGAGCCCTTCTCATACCTACCCCTCCATTTTGGGGTGTGTTAATCTAATATCTTCTTTTCACTTTCTAGGACTGTAATTTCCCAGATCTGTTGGCTTCATTCCTACACCTTCAGACTTGGAAGATCAAAAGAATAGCCCTTGGCTAGGACTGAATGACACTATCCAGAAAAGGAATTGTCACCCTTCAGTGGCATGTTCAAGAGTTTCTCCTCTTTCTTTCGTGCCTTCACCCTGTGTTTACTCCCCAGAGATATCTCTGCTTTATTGGTCCCTGCAGCTCCAGAGTCCTGTGATAGTTAGTAAAGGCAATCCTTTCAGGGTAGTTCTCCAATGTATTAGAGGGACATTGTGCAGAAACTGGCCCTGGGAATAGATGTTTTGAAGGCAACAATAATGTTAAATCTTGACAGCCTGTGTCTTTTGCATTTATGAAAGAAGATGTAATACCTGCCCTTCTGCTGTTGTGGGATAGTTGTGGTTAAACATGCTGGCATACAGATCTGGATGATGAAAAGTCATATTTCTGTCTGACTTAAATACAGGCTTGGAAAATAATAACAGGAGTTAAAGTGTGACTAAGCACTTCCAAGGGCTGTCATGCTTGACACTGAAGGCAGCTGGTCATGCCCTTAAAGTCCTTTTTAATAAGATTACTGTGTAGCTCATTATTTGGAGGTCTAGAAAAAGCAATAAATTGTTATGTTTTATAAAGGTAACTAGCTGCTCAGGTATGTCCTTATTCCTCCTGCATCAGGGCTCCTGAAAAGCCCTCTCTGTGATGGCCAGACTGGACCCGTGAAGTTTAATTTAGGATGCCAACTTCCTTCTCGGAGTTGCATGTTTTATAATGAGCCTTTAGTTCACCAAAGTCCTTAGGTTTGTGTCTAAATACTTCTGAAGTCAGTAGCACATGCTTTATGTGTGTGACAAAAGACACAGCAGTGCTATAGGCACTGCAGAACAGCACGTGGGGAGCTTCCAACACCAACCTTGAGTGGCATCATCTGGTCACCCCTGTCCAAGCCAGGGCACGGTTGACAGGAAAGGGTGCTTGACCTGCCACCTTGAATGAACAAAAAAGAACTCTCTCCCTGTCTGAGTCTATGCTGGGCTGGAGAATGAGCCATACAGGAAACCTGACTTTAATTTCCTTTCCAATCCCCATGTTCAAATCTCCATGACTGTGATTCATTACTGAGAAATGACTCTCTTCTACCTTCGCATGTTGTAACTAGATTAATATAGCCGTTTCACATGTATTGGTGATGATGGCCAGTGGTTAGCACACCTGGGATTGAATTAAAAGCTTTTAGAGCTAGAAGCATGAGTCATACATACAGGCTGAGTTCAGGAGTCAACCTTTGTAGCTGGGGCTGAGAAACACGTCTCTTGCAGATGAAGGAGACGTGAGGCCTCTGTGCCGAGCTGGGTGGTGATCTTGGCCTCACCCCAGTTCTGTCTCACAGAGGGGAGTTACTGGCTTTGCATCTCACCCACCAACACTGGCACGTTCATGGATGGGACTGGGAGCCCAAGCGTGTGGGGATGCTGGGGTTGGGGATAGCGCCTGCTCCCATCCTCTATCAGGCTTTCTGGAAATTTCATATTATCTACATGAGAAGGTTTGAAGGTATATCTTGCATTGCAGATAGTCATTCAGAAGGGTTAGCCTTCACCTGGATATCTCAATTCATCTTCCAGTGCAAGTGATGCCAGTACCACCAGGGAAAACATGGGAACCATATCTGTATGAAAATACGTGCATTGCAGCAGGTCAAATCAAAACTGAATTTCATTTGGAAGAGAAAAGGAGCTGCGCAACACAGCTTGTCTTGACTATCCGAGTAGATCAACTTAAGCATAACAACAGCAATTAAGAGAGGGTTACTTTGTTTGCCCTGGACAAAGCCACCCTACGGAGATGCTGTATTAGACAGCATTTGCTCTTAGAAAACTTTGCCAAGTTTTCTACTTGTATTATCTCTATAAATAATTTGGATCCAGAGTGTGTCCATGGATTTAGGAAGAAGCGTATGTACCGGGGAAGGCTGGGGTGATGCTGACATTTGGCAGCATGCTCTAATTGCTCTATTACGAAGGACTCAGCACCTGTACCTTGGTCCACATAGATAGGATTTAATGTAGGGAGACCTGGTGACTGGTCCCCAGCTGGCCACCGTCAGTGATTCTGGAAACCCTCTGCAGGAGCTGCAGGACCGTCAACAAATATTTAACTAGTTTTAGTCTTTGAGGGAAAATGTGTATACTACCAAAACTAAAAATAAAATCACAGCAGATGGTACCTTGACAGCTGCTGGCGTGGACTGGCCAGGCCACAGAGGCTGAACTCCCCTCCGCTGCCACCCAGAAGCACCCTCCTAAACTGGGGCTGATGGGAATTTAAGTGCTGTTTGTGTTCATGTTTTCTCTGTTCTGTGGCACACATCCAATGTTATTCGCAAACTGCAAGCAGCAGAAATCACTGTGAATTTTAAAATGAATTATCTCCTTTTTTTAATGGATTAGGCTGCTTTTGGATACAATGAATTCAGGTTCAGTTTCAGCTCGGAGAATGTGAGCTCAAGCTTTCTCTGACTTCTTTGAATCTGTGGAAATAAGAATAAAACATGACCCTTCACGTCCTCAATGGCTCAAATTGAATTGAAGTAGATGATTATTTAAGGTTCAGAACAGGTTAGCCATCTCCTCTGTTGTACTGACAAGTCTGTCTTTCTCTCCATTGCTTTCTTACTTTTCCTTCCTCTGCACTGTGGCCAAGCCCTGAAAAAAAAGAGACATGCCAAAACCAAAAACTTGGATTATATAGATTCCTACACAAAACAGACTGGGAGTACTAGAAATCCAGTAAGAAAATATATTCTCAGAGGCCAAGTGATTGGGATAGTCAACAAAGCTTAGGAATTAGTGACTGTTTGGTGTTTACTGTCACTATTGGCTTTGCTTGTTTATTTTTTTAAAGGTGAAGTGTTTGGGGCAGCCTGGACTGGACTTATTTTTGCTAATAAGCAGATAAAATTCTTTTCAATAGAGAGACATAATGAAAAAAATCACTGCTGTGGTGCAGCCCTATCCATCTGTGAAGGATACAGTCTACAGAACTGAACCCACTGTTGAATGTTAACATTCCAACACAATTTATTAGCTTTCTAACCATTTTTGCTGTCACTATGAGCCCCTGGTATTTGGGATCAATCTGTAACAACTTCTAAACTCTGCTCTTTGCAGTTTTTTTCTATTGGCTCTTTCTAACTCCTGTGTGCAGAACTGGTGTTGAAAAGGTTTTAGTGCCAGTCTCAGCCATCACAGACACAGCCCTTTTTGCAGTAAAAGGCTGGAGCACTTTCTACTGTTGTATTTAACTAGAAGTCACTCTCCCTGTTTTTTTTGTGGCAGAAAATCAATGCCATAATAGCTATTCCTTTTTGGCAAGAGACCGATAGCATTGGCCAGAACCCAGAATAATGCAATGGAGATACAGAGTTCTGCCAATGTACCTTAAATCTTCTGACCTTCAGCATCTCAGGATTTCCAGCCCTGAGAAGAGCTTTCAGGAGAAGAGATTGATAATTCTGCCTGGCCGCGAGACGGTGTCCAAGAAAGAGCTCTGGTGGGAAACTGAAAACCTCCTCTGTGTTGCTGCCCCTTTGACAGTAAGGTAAATAATAGCTGATGCCACTGAAGCCAAGGGAACCGACTACCGAAACTAAGGCTAAAGACAGCAAAATCAGTCCTCCTAGCTACATTCTGGCTCCAGGACTGCACTGTGTTGAGTTCGCTCACAAATATCTATTGGATGAAAACAAGCATGTGCTTGGTATGATTTTTTTTTTTTTTTTACCTGCAGATCAGCCTGTGTTTTGGAGAGTGACCTCCTTGTAGATGCTGATATGCTGTTCCCCTGTGGGCCACCCACTTCAGGACAGGCTAGCAGAGGTCTCCCCGATGCTCCAAGGCAGATGGACTGTCTGACCCTTGCAGGTTGTCATAAGACTGCCGTTGCAGTTCAGCATCTCTTGGCTTCTGGGAATGCAACTTGTGCTGATTTTACCCTGACTAACCTGCTGTGTTGTTGATGTATCAAGGCAAATTCACCCCATTCTTCAGACATTAACATTTTACTTCTTGCTGAATGGGAGGGTTTGGTTCAGTAGTCAAAGCACGGCTCTGGGAGCCAAAAGCGCTGACATCTCTGTCTGCCTTGAGCAATGACTTACCACATGACCTTGTCCCAGATGCTCTTCCTTTATTTTCCCATCTGTAAAAATGGGTTTACGAATCCTCAGCAATCCACCTTTCCAAGACTGTTTACTAACATGCAGAGAGGTAATTTTTCCAGTTTACTGCTCACTTGACTTGCTTCATGAACTAGAGTGAGCTGTTGGATGTAATGATGCAAAAGAAACATTGCCCCAAGCTGAGCCCCGTAATATAATTCCACCATGAAATATGACTTCTGAAGAGATATCGAACACAAGGATACTTATGCATTGCTATATCTTTTCACTCCTTTAAGCTTAAAGCTTGCAGTCCTGTTGTCTACAACACGGCTGCTGCTCTAACCCTTCACGTATTACTTTCACTTAATCTGAGAAAATTCCTTCAAGGGGACATTGTGTAGTGCGTCTGTATAATTTTTTCTTTATAGTGAATGAAACCATCCTGCCCACATGCCAACAGACTTCTGAGGAGTGAAAGGGTGCTGTTATTTCATAGGTCATAGGTCAAGTGCCTCCATTATAATTGTTGAACCTGATCGTCTACTAGCCAGACTATTGAATTTTACTAAGAGATTTCTGCATTGGTGTATTTTTTTTTCCTGAAAATAAAAGCAGCAGCAGACAGCATGTCTTCAGACACAAGTGTTAGGAAAAAAGGAGAAGCAAGAGTTAAGCTAAACTGGAAAGTGACAGTGTACCAGATGCATTGACACTAATGTGCCTCTTTAGAGTTCACGCCTAAAGGCTTTGTGTGCAATGATAAATATATTTGTTTTGGTTGCTGGAGGTGCCCTTAAATTATTAAAAGACAAAACAGAAAAAGGGCTTTTCATTTTCTAGCCCCATTAACTTGTTTCACTGGCCATGAAAGACTCAAAAAAGGGTGCAGAATTGAAAAATCAAGGCTCAGACAGTCCTAAATTCAGTTATAATTTTCAACCTTTTGTTGTGTTTCATGTTCCTATCTGTCTAGGTCCAGTTAGCAGTGCCAGTTAATCATAAACCCCACAACCTCTGGATGCTGCAAAACCTTTTTATAATAAAAGAGGGAAAATAGGGCATTTTCAATATTTCTTTCTATTGATTTTGTGTATGTGTGTGAGATAGAGAGAGGGAGAGAGAGGGAAAGAGGAAAAAAGCAATTGTGATAAAATAATACAGTAGCAGTATAATTTTAGCTAAAAGAAAAATGTTAAAGGGGAAAAATAGTTCTGGCCCTGTGACATTGTTTGACAAAGTCAAAGACATATTTGGGGCTAAACTTTTTAAAGTGGAGATTCACCTCCATCATGTGTTACCTTTTATCTATTTAGGCTGTATTTTGCTTGCTGTTGCCCACTCATTTAACCCTTTGCTCCCACCATAGCTTTCCAGATCACAGTGCTTTTTAAAAAAGGCAAGACCTTACCCAGATCTTGTGGGGCTCCGTAATAACTTATTTTTTTTCCAAATTGAAAATAAACCATTTGGTTGCATGCTGCAGATCCTCTTGGCATTCCTCCATGGTACACTGCACTTGTGGCTCAAGTCAACCTGCTAGTGGTCAACGTAATGGCATGTATCTGTCAGCTCTGTGTGTCCTTCTATACCTCTGTCCACTTGCTCTCAGGTACAGCCTGAATGTTGATAAATAGATAGCAAGCTTTGGGTCTGTCAGTTCTGAAAATATTAGCATTAAAACAATTTTAAAATTATTCACTAATTACTCTGGAAAACATCACTAGGTGCAACATTATGAGACAAGTAACAACTTCCCAGGCTCAGCTGGTAATGCAGTCTCGAGGTCCTTGACTGTTTCTGACGGCAACCTCCTGACTGATGCCAATAAAACAATATCTCATATAAAGACATGCACTTCTGGAGGAAAACCAAGTAAATCAGACATGTCTGCTTTCATAAGTTCTGTGCAATGAAGAGGGATAAATCTGTGCAACTAATGCCATGCAGAGTAGCACAGAGGGCTCAGGATCCCTGCAGTCCTACATATTTTGATACCAGCAGCAAAGCCTGTAGCAAATAGGTGTCTATGGGACACTAGGTAGGACTGCTTATCTTGGGGCACAGGAGAGCCTACCAGCATTTTCAAAATCAAGGTTAGTGAGATGGTGAATGGGGGCTAAACTGAAGACATGGAGGTGATGAGATTGATGGTTAATGAAGCATTGATTCAAAGAAATGCAGGTGACCTTTCTGGCAGGGAGTTTGCTATGGTCTTCACCCACATCTTTGGATACCTTTTCTATATGCCCCCCCCAATGGCCCCCCTACACATGCATCAAAGGCCTATGGGTCCTACTAGACAAGATCAGTCCTACTGACGAGATCGGTCCTACTGACACCAGCTGATGTGTACATAATGTATATGGGCACATCCTCTGGTCAGACTAGGTCTAAGAATTAAGAAAGTCTTGAATGAAGAAATATCAAGGAACAGTTAAGCCTTGGAGGAAGTTTAGGAAGACACTGAAAAAGCAATCGCACAGCAGTCGGCAGTGGTCAGATGCCTGGGGCTGGAGAATAGCACCTGCCTACCCATCATGAAACGAAAAGCTGTTTCAGAACTAAAGCTAAAGACAGCAGTTCCCTAGGTGGTTCAATTGTAAGTAAAGTCTCCCACAAACTTTCAAGAAGCTGGCTTTACTACAGTAAAAGCTATTTACTTATTTTTTAAACTATGTTCTTTCAGGCTAAGAAATGTCCTTAACTATGATAACCTATGATGATCTTTGTCCCATTAAACACATAATAAAACAGTATTACATCTCCCTTGTTAGTGGTTTGCTCAGTACACAGCGTTTTAAAATATCAGGTCCCATTCACTTCATAGGTGCCTTTACCACATGTAGTGGAACAACTTTTTAAAGGTGCTGCAAAGGAAAACCTGGGCAATCAAATATAGATATACTTGAATGCAATTACAGCACCAAATGATTGTGTACCAGTGAATCTTGCTTTAATCTCAGCTATGCAATCACCTTCTGTACCCTTTTCAGTATCTTATTATTAACCTCTTGTCTATGGAAAAACCACTCCTTCAAAATGAAGGAGCAAATGAAAGTAGTTTTAATGTTAGGCTTTAAATCTTACCTGGGTCTTTATTCAAGAACAAGCAGAGTCAGAGCTGACAGTGCAGCCTATAAAGCTACCTAACACTTTCATTTCTATATGACCCCTCTTTTCAAAAGTTTTGCCAGACTTTCATACAATCATAGAATAACTTTAACTGCCTTGGCTGAAATATTGTGTCTTCCTATTTCTGAGCTACTTCTTTCTGGTTGTTTTTGTTTGTTTGGTTGGTTTGGGTTTTTTTTTTAATATTAGTTTTTCCCCCCAAAAAACTATGCCTTAATTTAAGCAAAAATATTTTGGCTTTAAGAAGTAAAAAGGAAATGGAAAACTGTTTCTTTTGCCCAGGTCCTAAGATTTGTTGGGAAGTCGAGCATCCAGATGTTCCACAGCAGACATGACGTCCCCCTTGTGCCAGGGACGTGCCTTCTGCTACTCCTATTAAAATTCATCCTCATTAATTCTAGTTATGAGCTGCTGAAATATCTGTCTGCACATACTCAGAAGGGCTATACTGGAGTCTGTATGCTACATTTTAGTAAGATGCCACCCACCCTGACTGTGCTCTACTCCCTCACTATACCTCCTTGCTGGCAGGACTGGGTGTACAACTATTTAAAATACATATGGCTAAATGTGTTAACCTACAATGCAGCCACCTCCATCTCCATCTGAGAAAGTGACATTTCCTTTATAGATAGGGCAGAGCTGATCCGTATGGTCAATGGAGCTCAGTATATGATACATTTCACCACATCTTTGGTCAGATCTATCGTGAACCCCGAGCTAGTGGGAACACCACTAGCTCTCCATGGGAGGTTAAAAGCTCAGGTGCAGAAATCTACATTGCGGACAGGTAAACTTACTTCAGATGAATTTTGCCTGAAGTAACTGATTAGTCCAGTACTGTAGGGATTGAGCAGTAATGTATCCGGGGAATCTGTCATAACAAAAAATTTAGAGGGAGAAATTACTTGCCTGAACATTTGTTTAGCACCATTTCTGGGTGGAATTTTTGACACTATTTCTTCCCAAATTAACTCAAGCTACTAGGGATTTCAGGCCCATTCCAACTTCTCTAATGGAATGAGAAAAAGAAGAAAGAAACTGCAAACCTATGCAAGTGTCAAGCTAGCCAGATGCAGTGAGGCACCAGTGGAAATTTTTATTGTGCAAGGATTATGAGAAAAAGAAACAATGCTATTTAAACTGACATTTTGAAACAACAGCTCGTATTTCTGTGACAGAAGAAATATCTCTGAAACAAATACAGGTAATTTTAAAAAAAGGAAGGAGTTTAAATATTTGGAGAATAATTATGGAAATTGGTTCTAGGAGGAAATATAAGACCTGGACTCACATAAATTCAAGTAGAATTGTCTACTGTTAAAATAAATGTCTAATGGGTGGCAGAATACAACCAGCAAATTCAAGTATCATTTTATATTGTGACTCTGGACTTCCTAGGCTCAAATTCTGCTGATGCTCTGGTTTAACAGGCTTGTTAAATTGCTTGGATATGCCTTATTAACAGCAGGAAAGCCTGCAGGTAGTCACTCTATGCATATGCACTACTGAGCTTCCCTCCCCCATTTGCTTTCATGATGGCCATTACTAGTGCTCAAGAAGCTAAAATGGCACTCCAGAAGAAATTGGTGAAGATCCAACAGTGTCTCAAGACTATATTCTCCTTTCTCTCAAGCTTGCTCAATTCATTTTAATTCCTTCCTCAGCTTCTGACCCCTGTATGAGTTCCAGAAAGAGCTAAGCATGGGTATGATCCTCTCTTCTCCAACAGACAGGGAAAGCAAGAACTGCAGAGATGCCGAAAGAAATTGCTTTCACTGCAAAAGCTGGACTGAGAAATGCTTGCAGAGAAATGCCATTCCTTTAAAGATGGACATACATCTACTCCCTCAGCACAAGAAATAGCTGTTCTTGGACATTCCTCTCCAAGAGCCAATGAAAGAGGAAAGGACAGTCAATCCACAGAGATACTTCCTAAAACCAGCTACAGATGACAGTAAAGAATGGGAAGTTCTGTAATTTTGTGAGAGACTGAGGATGCAGATACACAAGCAGCAAATTCCCTGGTCTCCTGATATATACCTTGTGCTCTCCTGGTCTATGCCTTGTGCTTTCCTGGTCTCTCAGTTGTCATCTGTTTGCATTTTAAAGCCGTAGGAGCTGGACTCTGAATGAGCGGCATCTGAAATGTGGTGAGAGCCTTGGAGAAGCGATCTCTCGCAACAGACAGTGGGAAGCCTGACCAAATTGGTAACCTCTGTTGCAGCCTCTGTGAACTGCTCATCCAGAAACTTCTCAGCTGTTTGTTAGCTACTGCACTTGAGAACATGACAATCCCTGGTACTGCTGAAGAGTCTGTTTACTGCTACAACCCTTAATGGGATACAGCATGTCTCTGCTGCGTGTTCTACCAGCCCTAACTGCAAAAGGGAGGAGGGGAAGAAAGGGGTAGGGCTTTGCTCCTGCTTCCTTTTTCCATTAGGAGTGTTAGGAGGGAAGAAGTCTTCAGCTGCAAATGGATGCTGCATGTGGATACTGGGGGCTGCCAGCCCCTTCAGTATCTCCACACATTGACCTAAAACAAACATGTGGAAAGGCTTGATGATTCAATAGCACTGGCCATTTCTAGCCATGCCATTTCCAACAGCCTCAACAGATTCATCAGTAACTTTATAATGTTCGTCATTCTAATATTGCTACTGATAAAGATGTAAATGATCATCATGGCTTTGATGAGTTTGTGCAGAGTGTCAAGGAAGGAATGGAAACTGCTGATGCATTTTATTTGGAGGTGCCCTTCTCCGGTGGCATCATATACTTGGAAACTTGAGGAGGAATCAAGACTGAAATGGATTGCTGCAGATGATGAAAGATCCCACTTATTGGTCACCAGAAGTGAAGGATGTATCTCCGACATCTACTCTTCTCTACTGCAGTTGTTGCCTACTCTCAGGCTTCACAGGTATAGATGAAGATTATTTATTTATTATTTGTAATCTTGCAAAAAATGTGCTGAGGAGTTTCAGGGAAAGAAAATAAAATTAATAGTCATGACATGGCTTCTACAATGGAAGAACCTTGCAACCTGATTTAAATATGATGCTCACTGTGAGCAGAGTAAAGAATAGGAGGAGGGTCGAAGTGGCCAGAATTTGTGGTGAGTTAGTCTGGTGTTTGTGTGTTTGTGTCTCTGTGTGTGTGTTGCTCGTTTTTTTCCATTCATGAAACAGGCATCCAAAACTAATGAGTTCAGCTAAGAAAGACAGGCTATACTCTTCCTGTCTTTTGAAATGGGAAGGCTGTGCTGTCCACTCCCAGAACAGGACAGTGCATTTGAAAGTGAAAATAACTCTTTTTCTCTGTTCACAAGGAACAGAAATTACCTTAAATTGTATCCTCTTCTCTGGCTGCCAAGAGAGGACTCGCTCCCCTAGCTGCCATTTGATGTTTCCCATAGCTCTTGCTACTGTTTTCCTCACTTTCAGCCTCCCTCATGCATCCAAACCTTTCTTCATTCCTTCAGTGTCCTTGGATTTCCCTACAACTCCTTTATCCTTTTTTATCCCACCACCCTGCAACATGCTTCCTAATTCCTCTCGCAAGTCTTTCACAAAGTTCACAAGACTCTTCACAGTCCTCACGTCACCATGTCCCCTCTGGTCTTTTCTGACAGGGATTTTACATGTCAATATGAAAACCAGTAGGAGGTGGCAACTACCTTATAGGTGTAAGCAGGTGTGTTTTCATGGGAAATATAATAAGAAATCAGCTCCAAATTGCTAGCATAGCAATAAAATAATCAGCAACCTGGCCTGAATACCTGACATCCTACACAGTATAAGAGTGGAGGGGTTTACATCAATGCATCTGTAGACTGATCTCATGGATCACCATCTGGGGCTCCAGTGCCTTAAGTGCATTCCCAGAGAACATCTTTTGGTTCAGTTTAATCCAAAGGGAAATAAATTTCATATGCAGTTCCATTTTGTGAAGGAAAGTGCAGCAAGTATGACTGAGAAATTAACTTCCAAAGCAAATCCTGATCTCAACTAAAAGTCTAATGTAGACAAATCCAGTATGTCCATCTTGACTACTCTAGTAGAAAGGTGATAGTCTCCACTTGGCTCTGGGAAGTACTAAAAATTCTACTTTAAAGGGCACTGGAAAAGATATTATATGTTAGTCCTGAAGGTTCCAGGGAGCTCAAACTTGCTGGAGTATATCTTTCAAGACTGTAAATCAGGCTCTCTTAAAAAGCCATTAGAAAGCTATCTCTTCTGTTTCCAAAATCAGGTGCCTTGTGGCCTGATGGGTTTTCTTTCCATCCAGAAAACAGTGTTTCCCACTTAGATGAGCTTCGTGTGATTGATCAGGTTTTTATGAGACTTGATACTGGTCTTCAGCTAAAGGAGAAGCTCCAAACTTCTCATGAACTATAACCTGGAGCCAGATAGGCTTCCAGTGATGGGTTGCTCATCCCACTTGCTTGCTTTCTAGGGCAGAAGCAGCCAAAGAGAGCTACTGAGAAAACATGCTGAGCTCTCAGCTTCCCTGTAGCTACTTACCATTACTTTGATGGGAAGACATGATCTAGTGGTCCTCCTCTGTCTCCTCTGTCTTGGTGAGCCCTGGCTTGGAGTAAACTTCTATTTATGCCTTGTCAACAACATAGGGACCAGGATCCAGAATTGAACTGGGAGCTAAGTTATCTTCTGATGTAGCTTTACTGACTGACTCATCTACCCGCTGACCTACATGTGAAAAGAAATTTTTGGAGAAGGAAATTAGGAATGTACATGTTAAAGGATTTTCTGTATTAAATATCTATAGGCAGGGAGGAGGGACAAACTAAGAAGCAAAGATGCTGTAATGGAAGATGTTTTACTTTTTATTTGATTAGCTTTCCTAGTGGCTTATTACTGTTTGTCCAAAGTTCGTGCTAGTCTTTTATACCCTTAAAGACCAGTGCAGTGATTCTGCACTGATCTGGTGTTGGTGGGTGGCTAAATATAGTCCAACTAAGGTAGCGTAAACCAGTGATACTGTTTCAATTTTTGGAAAAACTTCTGAACATTTCTTTCTGGCATTTGGTGCAGTCCAAATCATCCCTCAGAAGCTTTAGACAGACATGTTACCCTGAGAATGAGGAAGAGCTTGACCTGACCAGCATGGCTTTTCCCAGAGGATACCATACCAGTGAGGAGAATGGGGTCCTCTCCAGCTAGGTGGGAAATTGTAGCTCTGAAGAAAGTCACCATATCTCCTCTGTTCCCTGCCAATCGAGTCTGCAGAAAGGATCAGCATAATTACTAAGTCTCACAGCCATCAATGTACTCATAAGGTTATTTTCCAACCTAGGGAGTCCAGTTAGGCGAAAAATATTCCTTTGATTTACGGCCCTGAGATAGTCAGCTCATAAATTAATGTTCGCATTGGCAGCTTCAATGTGTGCCTTTTGCATCTGAAGGCTGCAGGTAGCAGAGAGTGACAGGAAGGCATCAGACTAAGATGTGTAAAACATAGAGAAACTGTGTTTATTTTCCATGTCTCAAGTGAGCGGCATTTCACTATGAGTATTATACCATGGCTTTTTAAATGCTTTATTATTTATAGACATGACTTGGATAATATTGAAAGCAAGATTTCTAGGTGACAGCAATTGGTGAGGAGAAGTAAATAATGAAGAACAATGCAGTTAGATACAAAAGGTCTTAGATCATTTAAATAATTGGGCAAAAAGATGACAAATTCAGTTTGGTGCAGATAAATGTAGAATAATGAGTCTTGGAGCAAAGAATATAAAGAGAGAATATGTTAGCTAGGAGAATGCCGCAGCATACTGACTAGCAAAGAGATCTAGGGAGCTAATGGAGAGAAATCTCTTTAATGCTCAGGATATAACTGCTCCTGAATGGGTGGAGTCTCAGAGGGATAAGAAAAGGGTCAAGAATTGAATTTTTCATAGACATAAAACTCTCTTAGGTTATCTTGTCCATCCCCGTGCATCAGCTGAGAGACAATTCTTTCTGCAAAGAACCTTATTATGTTGAATTATGAGGACTGTCAAGGTGATTTATAAGAGAGATTTTGTTAGAGTGTGAACATTTTTGCTAGCCAACACAAAAAGCTGAATGTTTTGGATGAGAATCTGACCTCACTGACACAGATGTAAATAAAGTCACCTGTGCAATTTTGAGCAGAATCTCTCATGCTATATGGAAGTATATATGCACTTATTTATTCTCAGAACTGGAATTTTACCCCAGATTTTGCAATACTGGGATTTTAGCTACAGCTGCAGCTGAGACAATGCAGAATCTGGTGAAGATGGGTTTTCTGCCAGGAGAATTCATAGGACCTGTGAAACCTGATCTGACTTAAGACTGGTAATTGGAATCCTACTCCTTCTTTTGCATGACTGCTGCATGGTGACCCAGTTCAGATGTAGATCTGGATAAAAGGTTATCTGCTTTTCAACAAACCCACTGACTTCACAAGATAATATTGGAGAATGAAAAGTGTAGGAGTTGACTCCTGTAGTTAAGAATACAAACATGAAAAGCAAGAACCAAAGCCCAGTCTTACAAGCTTAAACCCCTGTGTTCAACTCCCGCTAGAAACATACACATCTTTTATCAGGGAGTATTTGACACCAATGTTTTCCAGGTTCTTGAAATTCTTCTCTGTTCTTGTTCTCTGCTGCTGGAATCTGCACCAAAGTCCATCTGGGATCCAGAAAAACTCTATTCCTTGCCTTATCTGGGAAGAAGACCTAGGTTCTGATCTTCCTCCAAGGGCAGGTCATACACTTCACATTTAACAGGCACAAAAGCAGTGAGAGGAACCCAGACCTCCCCTTTCCCCAGGAAGTCAGAGCAGACCATAGCCCTCTTGTGATTTTGCCCAATGGGTCAATGAAGGTTGTGCTCCTTTCTTCTTTTGACACAAAGAGTGGTGAACTGTCTTTCTGAAGCTTGGAGTTACAGACATGGGCGAGATACTTCTTGCTTTGAAGGGGGCACTGATCCCAGCACCTCTGTTAACTAACATAGAAATTACAACTGTGAGTGGTACAGCATTGCTCTAAAATGGAAAGGACCCCCTGCTCCTGTCTTTAGAGGATGGACCTAAGTCGCTTCAGGGAATGTTGGGGGTCTTCAAGACTTTCCGTTCTGAGAAGATGAAGCAACCCTCCCACTACACTATGCTGGGTGAAGGAAGGATGAGAAAAGGATGCAGAAGAACCCAATCTCCCTGTGCAGTGCTAGAGCGAATCAGCACTGTCTGCTGGGTATTGGATCTTAGATGCCTAGGATCCTGCATACCAGGCAGGTATTATGGTGCCTGCATCTTTCCACAGAAAAAAACTGAGATGCACAAGCGAGTTTAGTGCAAAACTAACAGTGTAATCTAATCAGAGCACTGTCATTTTGTTAATTCAGCCTTGGAAGAAACTTACCTCTAGGTAAACAATAGCTGCAATATCTTTTTCATGTCAATGAGGTATATATTCTACTGCATCATTCACCTCTGTCAGTTCTTATTTCCAAATCTTGCTGGGGGACCAGAAAATGCTTACACTGTTAAACACAGGCAATTTAAGAAACTAACACTCAATTGGAATTTTAGACATTAATTAAAAGTTTGATTTCCTAACCTTTAGTTCCTTTTTTGTTTTCTGTTTGCATCAGGCTGGGCAGTACTTCTGAGGGGGTAAAGCTGAGCCTGGGTGAGGTAGAAATAAATAATGCAGGGTGGGATGGAAGCAGGACTGCTGTGCTGATGGAAGCAAGCTATGCACATTGCACTACAGTGGGCACCAAACTGATGCCTATGTATAAACAGGTCCATTTTGACAGGGATTTTCCAAGAGCTGTACCTAAGGTGTGGAAAGTGGAGGCAAAGCCTTGATCCACCATAAGCTTTCCACACCACCACTGCAAAGGTACTTCTGGTTTCACTGTAAAACATACACACACACAAACATACAGCATGTATAATACAGACCCCTTCGCCATCTCCCAGGGGGATGATACTAATAAATCTATTAAAACTCTCTATTTCTGATAGCTTGGCCTTGGGACCCTTTAAAATGCTTGGGAGATTATTTTTTTTTTGACACTTAACTCCTTTTTCTGAGAGATGTGCTTTTTCTATAAAGTGTGTTGTTTGTGGGGAGACACTAGACTCAGCTGAAACCCACTTGCAGCTTTGATGTTTTGTGGAAAAAGAATTTTTCTCTGTGATGAGTTACTGACTTTCTGGAGCAGTACCAAAATAATTCTATTTTGTTTATTATTCTTATTTTCTTTCCAAGCTGGGGTTACTGTCTGTGTCTAATAAAGCTGATAACAAGCTTTTGTGGCAATTTGTTTCCTTCTGAGGTCTTGTTCACAAGGCTCTTGAAGAATGTGACATCACATTGGCTTTTCAACATATAAATGAAATGTTTTTGCTGCTCTTTGATCTGCCATAGGTTCCAAATACCTTTACGTGGTTATCAAATGGATGTCAGTGTTCAGTTACATGATCATTAGGTACTCATTTAAACTTTTTGACACACCAAAATGTCAAATGCTTCAAGATCCCTTCCTTTTTTGAATACAAGGCTACAGAACTTTCTTTTAAATTCTGATGTGTCTTAACTCTAGGATTCTGTTGTTTTAAATGTTATATATGGCTTTAAAATGAAATGATACCCTGTGTAGTACTAATGAACAGCTCCTAAAGCCTACTAGCTATATAGACTAAGATAATTACAGTTCCCTCTCATGGGAAATCTCTGACTGTAGCCAAGCACAAAGAGAACAGGATGTTGAAGAAGCTTTCTGGTAGGTAGCTAGTATCCCAGCTTGAAAATTTATCTTCTTGTGAAGCATAAAGAACAACTCCTGACATGCAGTATGAACAGACTATGACCCTTGGGTTTCTGTGGGCATGGGAGATAACCTGATCTGATGAACAAAATGGAGCAATTCTGCATGAGGTTGCTGTTAGCTGTCTATCATTTTCTCCATCAATGAACCCTTTCTGCAGTGCTGCAGATGGCATTCCTCTTTTTTAGAGAGGTCCCAACACATACATAATCTCCAGTACATAATAATATTCATATAGTCACATCCGAGATCATATCCTACCAGCACAGACCCTGAATTAGTGTCACTTTGAGAAAGAAATTCCACATTTGAAAGACAATAAGATTCTTCCTAAAAAAAGGATATGTCTGAGATGTCTTGGTGTGAAGATATATTGTGCTGAGGGAGCAGGAGCAAAAGAGAATTGAACGCACAGGGATGCACAAGATAGTAATTTCTATGGGATCGATGTGTGTCATGTGACACCTTTTACTGCAAACAAAAAAACCTATCTCTAGTAACTAACTACTAGGGACAGTTCTGTAGAGGAAAAATGGTGTTCTTTCACTTTAGTTTTTTCAGTCCAGAGTAGGTATCTTTCCAAAAGATATTGCTTATTAAAAGGAAGAAGGAACTCAATGCAGCAATTGCTGGCTGGAAATCATGATAGCTGATTACAGTAGTCCCCTCTCAGCTTGAAACTCCTGCGTGAAGTCCTGGCTTCACTAGAACAGGAGATGATGGGATTTTACCACATCAAGTGATGCCTTGTATATCCAGAAGATATATGCACATAGCTGTATTTTATATTAAATCAAAATTTTAAACATAGTTAGGTTTTTTTGTATCACTCAGTACAGGAAGAACTCTAGAATCAGCTGCAAGAGGGAAGTACAACTAGAGTTTTGATGGAAAGGTGGCCAGTAGCATCACAGATGGATAAAGACAGAAGTTGCTGAAATGCTGGAGTTGAGTCAGAAAGGGCAGAGGATACTCTCTACAAGCCTTGCTTCTGAACCTTGACAAAATGATCACAGCAGGATGTGAAGTAGTACTGTCATAGAGGAGGAGCAATGTGGGCTGATTTTTGAAAAAAATGGAGTGAGATCAGCCACACCACTGCATTTAGTGTCAAAGCAAGCCTTCCAAGTCTAGGACTGTAGTAGGACATATTATCATGCATTGGCATATTTACAGTGATGGAAATTGCTATCTAGGCTTGAAGGAAAGTGTATAAAATGTGTTATAAATGTAGTGTATGTATGTATATGTATATATATATATATATACATATAAATTTGGTTTGCATTGACTATGTGGTATTTTAAACACCTGAACATTAAATGCATGTACATGGGACATTTGGACCATTGGCACCTGTTTTGTATGAGAGTGCAGGGTACTGTGATCCAGTGAAAAGGGAACTGGACAGGAGCTAAATTCAGCTAAGGAGACCTGAATTTTCCTACAAGCTTTGTTGAGATAACTTGACCTATGGAACCATCTTGGTCAAAATCGGTGTAAATCTGTGTGCAACATCTTTCCAATCAATAAATTGGGGACAGTGTTGCATGTTCTGTGAATATAATGAAATCTACAGTGACCAAAACCTTGATGTCAGAGTTAGGAGGCTCAGTATGGATTTGTGGTACATGGCCTTATGGATGAGTAAAGGACACGCTCCTCACACAGAAAGAGGTTTAGAACCTTCTTGTGCCTTTTACTGCTCCAGCAGGACACTGCTATTGGTGAAGCCTCTGATTAAGAAGCAGTACTTGAGAGATAACAAATTTTCAGTGATTACCATGGGAACCACAAACGATTTTGTAAGGGTGGAGAAATTATAAAAAGTTCTAATTGAGAGAGGATGAGGCTTAAAACAGTTTCTATGGAAACCAGAGGTGGCATCCAAAAAAAGTGTGTGTACTAATCTGATAGTCTGATTGGCAGGTAATTGGTGCAGTGTTGGAGTGGGGAAGCCTTGGGATGTGAGATGAAGTGTCCATCACACAAACATATAAAACAGTCTTCTGAAGAGGAGCTGGAGCCTCAAACTGTTTCCCTCCCAGCCCATCACTAAATTGGTGATTCATTTTCATTCTTGTCTCTCTACTGAGTGAAGCTGACTTGGGTTTTTCTCTTTCTTTTTTTTTTTTTTTAATTGCAATGTGGAACAACTGCAACAGAGGCAACGGATGGAGCCGCTCCCTCACCTTACCCAAAGGGTAGTAGTCACGAGGGTGCCTTTATGGATGGCAGGAGATAGGGTGCTTTTAAGGATAGCAGATGTGGGCTCCAGTGTCCTTCTTTTCAGACAGAAAAGAGAAATGAACACAAACTTCCAGCCTTCAGTAAGCACTCTGAATAGTTGGATGAGATACTTGCCTGTGTTTTCCAGGACTTCAGTTTCTTCTGACTGACTGGCTAATATCCAGCTAAGACCAGTTCACAGAATTCAGATTTTCTGAAGTACTTTCACTAGTCAGATCACAGTGGATATCCCAAGGACACAATGTCCTCTATGACCTGTGAAGGAACTGACAGGCATACAATAAACAAGCTAACCTAATATTTTTATCTACCAGAACCATTTGCTTTTAGGGCAAGTGGAAAACTGTTGTCAATAGGTTTGGGGATCAGATCTTTGCTCTCTTTCATGGGGCTACAGCCCAAGTACATTACAATATCCTTCAGCTTGATGCCTGAAGAAGGAAAATAACATAATACTGGTGTCAGTAAATTAGATAAATAACAGGCCTTTAGCCAGCTGCAAGTTGCTGAAGTCCTCAACAAAATCTTTGCCAGCTCAGTGGTTTGGCAGACACATAGTTTCCTCCACTATTGTCTGAGCTCACCAAATTCATTTCTCCATTCAGCAGATGTAGACAGAAAAGCCTAGCAATTTGAAATATTTTATGGTGTTTTGAAAGACCTAGAAGGCTGGACTGCAATCTCTGTGACACTGTGGTTCATGACCTCCCCATTGCTATCCACAATCATGATCTAAATGAAGTATTGCAAAAGTATTAGGAGAAAAATCATCCCTTAACTTAGTAAATGGGCATTTGGAAAATTTACTTTGCCCATTTTCTAATCATAGAATTACCAGTGCCAGCACAGTCTGGGCTGGAGCCACCTACAGAATGGTCACACTTCCCACAGTCAGTGGCCAAACTTTTAGGCAAATTTTTATCCAGAATGGCTGCTATATCATAACCTCTGTATGCTCCAGCATAAACTAGATTTGAAGAACAGTACACAAAGGTACTCAAGGAAATCAGGAAGATTTCTTGCTCCACTGTTGTGGTTTAAGCCCAGCTGGCAACAAAGCACCATGAAGCTTCTCACTCAGTCCTCCCTGCCCTGGCCCCAGTGGGTTGAGGAGGAGAAAATATAAAGAAAAGCTCGTGGGTTGAGACAGGGATAGGGAGGGATCACTGACCACTTATGGTCATGGGCAAAAACCAGACTTAGCTTGGGGAAAAACCAAAATCAGTTTAATTTACTACCAATCAAATCAAAACAAGGATAATGAGAAGTAAACCCCAGACCATAAAACACCTTCCCCCCATCTCTCCCTCCTTCCCGGCTCAATTCTACTCCTGGTTCTCTCTACCTCCTGTCCCCAGCAGTGGGGAATGGGGGTTGGGGTCGGTTCCTCACACGTTGTCTCTGCCGCTCCTTCCTCCTCAGGGGGAGGACTCCTCACTCCTCCCCTGCTCCGCCGGGGGTTCCTCCCATGGGAGACAGTCCTTCACGAACTTCTCCAACATGGGTCCTTCCCACAGGCTGCAGTCCTTCAGTCCTGGCCTGCTCCAGCGCAGGTTCTCCCCTGGAGTGGCGGCCATCTTGGGGGGCCTCCCCCTGCTCCAGCGTGGGCTCCTCTCTCCCCAGGCTGCAGGTGGGCAACTGCTCCCCTGCTACCCTCCCTGGGCTGGGGGGGCACAGCCTGCCGTCTGCCCACGGGCTG
>JANZLQ010000029.1:48306947-48325666 GCA_026212715.1 Elanus axillaris | reverse complement strand
GGCGGGTCCGGCTTGGAGCCGGGGAAGCTTCGAGCAGCTTCTCACAGGAGCCGGCCCTGCAGCCCCTCCCCGGCTACTAAACCCCACTACACAAACCCAAAACATCCACTTTTTGTCTGGCCATTAGATTAATCTTAGGTGAAGCTTCACTCTGTGTATTATATATAGGACTAAGGTTAGGTGAGTCTTATACATACCACACCTTTGCAAAACATTGAAATGTCTGTCTGGATAATAAGCTTAAGCTGTAATCTTTCATGGATTCTGTCTTCATAGTATGATAAAAAGATTGTTTTCCATAAACTGAAAGGCTCAGAGGAGCTATGAGGAATGTAGTGGCATCCATTTAAAGAAGACTTTTACAACAATGCCACATTAATCGTTGTCATGTAACTGAAGGGGCGATCAGGTGGTCACCTGCCTTGTGGTTCAGTGAAACCACTGCTGCTTATATCACATGTTCTTTTTAACAGCATTTCACAAAAACAGGGCAGTGAACTAAACACAGCAGCTGAAGAAAATGACAGGAGAAGTAGCTCAGTGCAAGAACACCCAGGGCTCCATCCTGCTCACTCAGCCTGGGTAGCCTTATTCTTTCTTTCTCTCAAAAATTGTGCATTTTAAAATTTTCATGTATGTTTTTATTCCCATTGCCACCAGTAGGCAAGGAGACAATCAGAGGAACAAACTTGACCCAGCCATACTTCTGGTCAGGTGCTTTCACATCTGCTGTTTTTCTGATTCATTCATGGATAGTGCTGGTCTGTGCCCTCTGATTATGAACCATGCAAAATTTTCTCGGCAACCGAATCATTAATCCATATTTAATTTCATTTCAGATCCTGCAATTGCACTTCTCAGAAGTGCCTATCTGTGTGGGGGAAGGTGTGTAAAAACCTTATTTATATACATGCTCAATAGAAAGCAATAGTGAAAGTTTCTGGTTTACACAGGTGAACATTTCTGTGTGGGTTTTGCAGGTGGTGCTTTGTCCTTTCCAGTACAGTGTGCCAGTAGTTTTATGCCACTCGGGAGGCTCTCACATCTTTTCTATGCAAACAAAATGTTCCACTAGCTACAGAGCTATCAGAGTTCTGTAGCTGCAAAAAAAGGCAGAAATCCTCTACCATGGCGGACAGAAGATAACATCTACCACCTTATGTGGGATCAACATGCGAGAATAACCACTGGGTCAAGAGCATGTGAACTAAATGGAAGAACTTTTGTGGGGCTTAGAAAGGAGACGGTTAGCCTGTGGAGATTAAGAGATGCCTGAGCATGTGCAAAGCAGTTGTTTGTTGTCACTTAGGAGCAAAGATTTGAGTGTAGAATAATACTTTGCATGAAAATGTAACTGTGCTGCTCTGTAGGGGTCAAACCCACAAATCAGATGTTGGAAAAACTAGCCGACAGCATAAGAGAGAACTTCATCATACCTCTGTAACTCCACACTGCTCACATCCTAATGACAATATGGAATTGTGTCCTGTCTATCTCAAAAAGGTACAGGAGAACTGAAAGCTGTGGAAAGGGTGACACAGCAAGGGATAACTGTGTGAGGGATGATTAAAAGACTAAGATTCTTCTCCCTCAAAAGGGAACAGCAGAGGAGGAATTCAAAGAGGTTTTTTAAAACCTGAGTGGTATGGAGAAAATGAAAGTTTTATTCATGTCCTCTTTCAGTGCAAGGACTAGGGGGTAATAGTGAAACTAGCAGGCTGCAGACTGCAGGTCGCGAGCAAACAAGAGGATACAGTCCCTTGTGTAATGTATAATTAGGCTGTCAATTTTCTTCCTATGGGATGCTAAAAGTTTACATGGGCTCAGGAAGTGATTAGGCGGATTCATAGAAGAAAATATCACCTCAGGACTATTAAATAGATAGACACAATGTCTGGGTCAGGAATTCCTAGGTGACAGTTTACAGAAGCTGGGCAAATATCAGCACATGCTGACTCAGTTCCTTCTCTTTCTTAGGAATCCACTTCTGGCCAATGTCAGGGATGGCATAATGAGCTGAAGGAAATTTGGGTCCACCTGGAAAAGCTGTTGCCTCATGAAAAGAAGTAGACTTGTGCAGGGATCTAGCTGTGAGAAAGAGAAGCTGAACATGGAATGCGGAGCAGAAGAAACTAACATAGGACAATGATGATCCACTGATGAGAAATGCAGTTCAGGAGTACCAGGTAGGGGCTTAGAGCACTGTTTACTGCTGTTTGAGTTCAAAATCCTAACCGTAACTGCACTGAGAGCCCTTCAGAATTCTTCGCAACATTGTGAATGCACAGTCCAATAGATTAATATTTTGCCACAATTTTTGGAGCTCAGCTAAAGGCATATTCAAAGACCCTGATGTTCGGATGGTGGGTAGTCCCATCCCTATTCAACAATGTCATGAAGCCCAGGAATAACCAGGATCCTGTGAGGAAATTCAGTTGAAAGGAGCTCATATCCAGATGTTTGTCTCATCCATCTATTCAATGAAGAAACTTGCTTGAGTTTCTTTTATTTTTTAGATCATAGTGCATCCTGTGCATCCCAGAGTACAACTTCATGCTTTTTGGCATCCTTAATAAGTTTCGGGGGAGGGTGGAGTAAGACCATTTTTAAGATTTAAAGTTCTCATGTAATCATGGCTTATATAGAACAGGTGCATTTAAAACTTAAACCCAGACTTGCTTATAGTTTTGGTCTGAACTTAGTTGTTATTTAGGCCTTAATGGACTAATGACATCACTACAGATATTTGTGCAGATTTAAACTAAATGAAAAGAATTTAGCTTTTTATTAAAAAAAAGGGGGTGGGAACATGTGTGTCTGTGTGATGATAAATCAAACTTTAAATTAAACAGTGCCAGTTCTATTTGCAGACATGCCAAGAGTTGCATGAGTGAGCTCAATGTGCATATTCCTGAAGATTGCTAACAGTGATTTGCTTGCAGAATTTGCAAATATAATGATTTGCTCGTTTGCTGATTGACAGTTAATACAGTACCCTGGCTAACACATTAGCCTTCCTTCCTCCAGTCTGTGAGGTAAGGTAACATTAATGGAGGATAGGGAACAGGCAGAGTTGGGAGAGTAATTTGCCATCAATAATTTCCCTGATAAATGTTAGCTTTCTTTATTTTTTTCTTCTGTTCACAAACTGTCCATGAATAGGCTATGATTAGAATTATGTGCTGAACAATTTCTGCCACTGTGTCTCCATCTATCATGAACTTTTTTCTATGAATGTATGATTGACAAAGGTCAAGCAGCTTTGACTACACACATATGTTACATGGATTGTTTCTTTTCCATCATTGCATGGCAGGAAATCTCGGAGTAAAGCCTTCTGGAAAAACAGCTGTAAAAACAAATTCTGCGTCTGCCTGCTGATTGATTCAGTTATATTTTGCTGTTCTTTTAAGCTTTTTGAAGTGGATTACATGTTCCCTTCCAAAAGATGTCATTCACAAAGAACTTGGTAGCTCTTCAATTCAAAAGCTGAAGAAACTCATGAGCTTAAGTATAGAAGCCTTCTGAACCATCTTTCATGCCATTTAAAATGAATACTATTGCTCTTTGCCTAAGCACTCCAGACAATAACATTTTCTTGCAAATATATTTTAGAATCAGGGATTACTATAGACTGGAAAGCACCTCTGGAGGTCTCTAGTTCAACCTTCTTCTGAAACCAAGGCTAATTTCAAAGTTGGATCAGTTTGCTTGAGGTTCCCTCCAGCTGAGTTTAATATATCCAAGGATGGCGATACCACAGCCTCTCTGGGTAACCTGGTCCAGTTCTTAGCTATCTGCATTGTGAAAAATGTTTCCTTGCAAACTGCTGAAATTTGCCTCACTGCAACCTGTGTCCGTTGCTTCTTGTCTTTTCACTGTGCACCCCTGAGAAGAATCTGGCTCCGCTGTTTCTATAAGCACCCACTAGGAGTTAACAAAGTTTTCAGCTTTGATAAGGGCAAATATGAAACACTGGAAGCAATGCTTGTCTTTATAAGGTTACATGCAAAGCTGAGTTACTTATAAAATTAATAATTGGGATATTATGATGGCTTCTGATGGCAAAATTCATCAGCACAGATGTCATTGAGATAGGACATAGGAAAACATAAAAGTAAAGAAAGTAAACAGAGACATATTTAATGAATAGGATAGTTGCTATGCCTGTAATGTTTCTCATGGCAGCAAAGTTCTCCTTACAGCAAAGTTCTTCTCCCCTCCAAAACACCCAGCCCTCACCCCCACTGCCACTTTTGTGTGCATTCAATGCTCAAATATGCATGACTTTCTGCAATTCGCCAATACTTTCATGCATTAAAAGATTCCCATATAGAACATCACAGGAAAGGAAGAAACCCCCACCATGTCCCATTGAAACTGTAGTGCATTTATTCTGTGGGAAGTAAATTTGCTCCATAGGCCATACCATATGCAATGTAATAGCAGGATAAATTTGGAGTGGTTTACACTAGTCACTGTAATGATTGTAATTGCCAAGGAGGATTTTTCAGATGAGATTAACGTAGACATTGGGGACATAGAGTTACAGTATCATGGCCTTTAATGGTACCAGTGGTGCACAGCACCTGACTATTACACACTGCCTACTTGTTGATGCTGGAGCCCTGAGGGACAAAGTTTGCTAATGCAGGTTTAAGGCATGTGGGTGGTGGTTTTACACCCCCTGAAGGCAGTATGAACACCAAGTTTAGCTGTCCAAGGGGCTTCTCAGCAATCTGTCCCAGCTCCCCTTTCCCACACTGGGAACAGCAAGACCTCAATATGGTCATTAATATTCAGATTTTTCTGTATAAAATCAGCTTTACTCTTTATAGGACATCATACTTAAAAAGGGATACCAAATCCCTCAGAAAGCATGCTTGGTTTGGTTATTGTTATCAGTACTGAGTTGTTCATTTCTGACAAGGCAAAGAATATACTAGTATCAAGTGGTTCATTTTTGCAAAGGCAAAGAATCAAACAACTGTTAAATACCAAAGCCCTTATTCTCCTGTGTGTGCTAACCTAGCCCTTCAAGGAAATTTTCTGCACATGTGTGTCACTAGTCAGACCCATTCTCATTACAGTGCAGCTGTTTTAGTGCCTTTCCATAACACTCATGGATCTCTCCTAGGCACCGAGTCAATACAGTAATTGTAAATGAACTGCTCTATCCAGCGCTCATATTAGGGGTCCTGTGACGGGTCTCATGTGGGAAAAGGAGGTCATAGGCAGAGCAGTGCTGCTTGCTGGCTATTCATGGGTAGTGGGATGTCTATTGACAATCCTGAATCTGTTTTAACCAACACCATGCGCGGACAGACTCAAGGCCACCACTAGGACCAAGAGGGTATAAAGGTAGGTGAAAGCAATCTCGATTCATACCAAATGGCTGTTGAGCTGAATTCAGACATCTGGAACAGAAGCTAAGACAATGTGTGTAATATTGTTGAGTGGGGGCACTGGAATACTTGGTCCTGGATACTTAAACTACAGCAACTGGTGTAAAACATTCTTTTCCAGCTCAATGGTGTCAAATGATTTCAGTTAGGTTCAGACCTAACTGGTATCTATTCCAGCTGATGCTGGCTTATGTTAAGTGTTGGACACCTTCATTGCACTGTATGCTGATGTTAAATTATACTAAAAAAGGGGTTCTGTTAGCAGTCTGGCCATTGACTTTAATGAAATAGCTAATTTGATCATTTTAATTGTGAGTCGAGGCAAAGCAAGAGCATAAATGTTAAAATATCATTTCATGCCAGTAGAGACAAAAGTTGGCATTTACCTAAACCAAGGCCTAGATTGCTGAGAATGAAGGAGAGAGATAATGAGCAAGTGCAAAGGAAAATAGGAATGAAAAGGTGAGACAATCTGAAAGCTGACAAAACACTAGAAGGACATGACCTGGAGGCAGAGATGGCTGGAAAAGCCTTCAAGCGGGGACAAGATGAGATGTTTTCATGAAAAGGTTTCATGAGCTTCTTTAGTCAGGGAGGAAGAGTCTCGGTGCTGGAAAATGGAGCCTTTATTTCCTGCAGTTCTGAAACAAAGCATTGGATATCACACACACAACAATATCTCTGGATTCTCTTCTGAATGGAATTATTTCTGCATTTGTAAAGCTAAATTTGATCAAATTCCCACAGGAAGAGAAGCAGGCATACAGACTGTCTTTTTTTTCTTTTTTTTTTTTAATAAATAAAGCCATACTTTCATTGTGAGAGGCTAACAACTACAACAGGCTAACAACAATGTTAACAGAAAACAGGTTTCTAAGAGAGAAAGAAAAATGGGATTACACAATCCTTCAATACCAGAAGCAGAGCAGAATTACTGAAGTACTGAAATTGCAAACCCTTCCGGCACCAAGGCACTTCCTCCTACACAGGTTGAGTTCTTTTGCTTTAGCCATTGATTAGGTGAGTGGACTTCCCATGAATCATCTAAATTCCCTAAGTGAACTCATGGTGCTGCTAAAATCAATGTGAATTTTACCACTGGTGTCTCTGGGGTACAAAGTGCTGGTATACAGTTTTGAAAAGGGGGGTGTAAGAATATTTACTGACTTTGCAGGGATGTTAGTCACTCACTATTTGGTGTTCATTTAGCACTTGGGTGGACACGGTGCTATGGGAACGCTGGCTACGTTTGAAGGTTGATCAACTCCTGCTTCATATACCTTATGCTAGAGCCAGGTTTTCCAAACCCTTATTTTTTTTTTTAAATCATTTTTGTCTTTATCAAGAAGAAAATCTGTGACCTGAATAACTGCAGTGGGCTGTGTCCATACCTTTGCCCAAAAGCTGAGAGGTCAAATCACCTTAAGAGCTGGGGTCTGGTACTGTCATTCCCTAGCCAGACTTCACCTGGGTCTGGCAAATCTGCTGTTAATCAGTAACCTCACCAGGAGATCCAAAATGATACCTGATGGAAATACAGAGCTGGAGGAAAGTATCTTCATAAGTAATTTCTCATGAGAACACATTTCCTCACAAAGGAAATTCCCTGTTTCTTGTAAATTTAGTAGCAATACTGTAAAAAGAGAATCCTTGCCTCACATTAAAAATCTCTGTTCTTACCAATCCAGTAGAAAGAAATTCCCTAAGATGTTACAGTCTAGAAGACTGCTTTGATCTTATATTAAAGATGTATAATATCTGATAATTTTAGTGGTTTATCATCTGTGTAATTGGATGCATTGAATGGATTGGGCCAAATTCTCACCAGGTGTAAACTGACGTCGTTGGCAGCTTTGAAGCTGTGCATTTTCTCCAGCTTCTGTCAGCTAAAGATTTCAGTATGACACTGAGATTATCATGCAGTGGTTTGAAATCTTGTTTGTGTGCGCCTGGCCAGGGAGCAGCGTCGGGGAAATCTGGTCCCCATAGGTACTAGACAGAGGTACATGGGGAGGCAGATTTGGCTCCTATTTATAGCCTTTGTGTCCACATTGCTTTTGATTGAGGTTTCTGATCTGCACAGTTTTCCTGTGTGCTCCCAGTCAGTGCTGCAATTTCCCTAAGATGCAGTTCTCTGTCTGTAAGATGAGGATAGTAATTCAGCACTGAATTTCTCCTCACTCAAGTGATGCGAGGAGAAATCCATTAATGTGAGGCATTTAGGTATTAGAGTAATGGTGGCTATGAGCATCAAAAATACCTGGGTCTAGTCCTGCAGAGGGATGCATTCTTATATTTATATGGAGATAAGAGCCATGTTTTTCTATCTGCTACCAAATCATTTGATGTTCTACATTGAAAAAGTACAAGACAGGGAAATAAATATCCTAATTGCAGTTCCAGAGAAGAATCATGTGGAAATAAAGAATGGAAAATCAGAAAGTACTGTTTTAACTTCTGTTGTCATTTGCTCTGCTAAGATATGGGAAGGTTTTGAAAAAGAAAAGTGCTGTTCTGTGGCTCCTGCTCTCCCTCTGTAATCATCCCCTCTCTGTAAAGCATTATGACAGTGTGGCAGTTAATAGTGATCTTACATAGAATTAAATTCTCCCTCCATCCTCAGGTCCATCAGACTCTGCTCCAGGTCAGGCTTGGAGCTCCTGTCCCATTCCTTAACCAGACAAGTTGTGCTAGGATGGATTTAATGACATATTCATAATAGATGCTTTGGACTAAATCCTAAACGTCTTTTCATTCATCCTCAGACTCTGCTCATGCAAACTCCCAGTGAAACTAGGCATTTCCACCAAACCCAGACTATTGATTTGCTAGACCTCAAGACACACAGAGAATCAAGCATCTGCCCTATGTGATATTTGGTTATAGCATCAGGTTATAGGTTCTTCTTCCCATATGGGAAGAAACTGTGGGCCAGAGGAGTGCAGAGAGTTGCACCATGCCGTACAGTCAGCCTGTGCAGAGCCAGGAACACAGACCTATGGTGGCATCCCATGAAGGGCGTTCAGAACTTTTTGCTTGTATCATGGCAGAAGTGATTTTTACTGATGGCTTGCATGTGCTAGTGGCATTGGGGGTCAGCAGGCAAACTGAACCCAGGAATGTGAGAGGCATGGAAATAGGCATGGAGTCAGGAGAGGAAGAGCAAAATAAACAGAGCATGAGGGCCAGAGTAACTGCAAGGTGGGAGTAGAACTTGGACGATGGCGGGGGATGTGATAACAGATGAGGCTGCTATAAGAAGCCTCAACTATTAGTAGTGTATCAGTCTTCTGTTTTACTTAGCAGTGTGCTGGAAAGTGTGATGAATTCAGTCTTGTGTAGCTTGTGGAAAGGCAGCTTTACGTACATTTGAAATGCAGGAGATGCCACAATCTGGAGTGGATCTCAGCCCCTGTTTTATCTTGCACACCTGACATTTACTGTTGAAGGAAGCCTGCAGCAGGAAATGGAGTGCGGTTTATTTCACAATGTTTATATGAAAAACATTCAATCATATGCCCTGCTGTTCATACAGTTGCTAAGAGGATGAGATTGATAGTAAGTGGTCTTATGAAGCTATCAAGCAGCTTCATATTCAGGGCTCAGATTTCTGCCTTTTCAATCTGCCCGAAACAGGCCTTTTCAGGACTTTCTAATCTGCCCAGTGGGACTTTTCAATCTGCCAGAAATTATTATCCTTGCCAAAACATGATCTTTGGGGAAAACCACAAAGCCCCAACCCCCTCCTTCCCCATCTCCTTTGCCTGACTCAGCAGGCCAGAAATACCATTTACCATTTTCTCATAGACTTTTGACCTGTAACTCTTGCCTGTTATTTAATGTAGCTTTAGAGCAGGTTCAGCGAGGAAGAGCCCAGCAGTGCCCCGAGCACACATGCTGTAGAGCCAAGGCCAGCTCCAGCCACGCTACTTGGCCAATGCTAACCACAAGCTTTTTGCTGGCCAAGCGACATTGCCCGGGGGTGTGAGGAGGTGTGAACCGTGACTGTCTAGCTATGCTGGCACCACGTCCTAAAGCAGTGCAGTTATATGGCTAAAGCTGTGTGCTGCAATCAGACAGCTTTTTTTTGCTGATGAGGAAAAGCTACTAAGCTTGTACAAAGCTCTGCTTTGCAGGCAGGCGTCTGTGGATACTTGCAAAGATGCTTTGCCACTATAGTTTAGCAGTAGGGAAATGCATCTACTGTAGACATAAAATTAATCCTGGGGAAAATCTATGTAAGCAGCAATTTTCCCTCCTGAACAGTGTGCGCTGAGCAGTCTTTTCAGGAGAATGGTGGGAAGAGTTGTTTGGGAGGTGCATTAGGGTTAATGCCCCTCAGCTATCAGCGCACACAAAGATTCTCCAGCTCCACTCAGGGAGGCTAGGATCAAAAAACTGAGGAGCTGGTGGAGCTCTGGCTTTTTTTTCCCCTCACACCATCAGCTGGACACACAAGCACAGGCAAAAGTCTCTGCAGTGTTATGTCCATGCAAGAAAAAAGCCTTAGCAAGAGATGAGCTCAGAAATCTTCAAGGCATGATGCCTGTTGGAAACACAATTTGGGTCTGAGAGCCCAATTTATTCTGTCAGTACAGTGGTAACTTCACTGAACATAATGTGCCTTTCCCAAGAATCCCCTGGATTTTGAACACTGCATGACAGACTATCTGCCCCCCCCGGGGAAACTAAAACACGGGTGCTATCTCTTGCCTCCTCTATGTTGTTGCCTTCAAGAAAAAATGCCAAGACAATTCAGCCAGAGTCTCCAGACAGCTGGTAAAGTTGCAGACACAGCTGAAGTGGACATTGATAAACATTTTCTGCAGTTCTGACTGCAATTTTTTTTCTGCCCAGTGCCAAATGGCTGATTGCACCAACCATCTCCCTCCTAACCCCACATCCTCAGCTCCTAATTCCTCTGTCCACTTCCTTGCTCAGTCCCCCACACCTTCTTTCCAGTCTGCTTTTTCCCCCCATCTAGGTTGGATCACCTGCATCACAACCATCACTGTCATACTCCTCGCTCTCTTTGTGCATTCTGCTCCTACCACTGATCTTTTCTGACTTGCACATGTATATTGTGAGCCATCAGTGGTAGGCATCCCTAGTCTTGGCTGGTCCTTCAAGATGGCCCTGCTGAACCTGGTGAGCAGTTGAACATCTCTAAACCTACTAGTAAGCATAGTTTTTCAACTCCTACTTCAGTGACTTAAATGGAGCGTGGATTGTTAAGCAAAGCCATGGGTCTCAGAGTGATGTGACACCATGCAGGTATAAAGGCAGCAACTCCATGAGAATCCGAACTCACCGTTTTTGGTAGCCAGGGGAGACAAAACCACAGAAAGTCTCACTGTTTAGGTATTATTACAGCCTTATTCAGTCAGTCAGGCTGGCCTGTACTAAGCAACCACAAGGAAGAAATGCTGTCCCAAGGCACTGCTATACGACAGTTAGGATATAGCAACCTGCATTTGGTTCATACTATGCCACTAATTCATTTGTTGGGCTTGTAACCATATAATACTGTGCTTCAGAGCAACCACCTGCAAACTGAGTATAGTACTTACTGAATCACAGTCATGTTGTGAGGCTTCATCAATCAACTGTGGTTTTAAAAGGACTCTCAACTCCTGGCCCAAAAGTGTAAATCATCATAATTTATGTCCTTGTTAGAAATTTTTTATACAAGCCTTTGTCCTATTCTTTTCTCATAACAAATGTACACTAGGTCAATTCTCAGTGGGTTACTCCTGATTTAAATGTGTGTAACAAAGCTGAGAATCAAATCCTTCGTCTTCAGCCAGAGGAAGGCTCTTAATACTATAGCCGTTTACACACCCTCGAAAATGGAAGCTATTTAAAAGCTTTATTTGACTTCAACAGCAGGAAAATGTGCACCTCACTTTCCTCAGCATCAATCCTTTTCAAAGCATATTGTGTGTTTACAAGCTGTCTTGAGCACTGAAATTGATTTTAGAGCTGGGCTGTTATTAAAGGTTCATTTTCCCTCCCTCCTCCAGTTTCAAAATAAGTGATAATATGAAGTGGTGGGAAATTCTCTCCATGAGATGGTACTGCCTTTGCCCTGTCTCTGAGTTTCTCAGGAAAGGTTTTCACTAGAGTATATATCCTGCCTGATCTCTACAAGTAAAACTATAATCTTCCTTTCAAAGAAAGAGTTTATCCTTGTGTGTATGTACAGGTTGGAATTTATTTTGGAAAATAGCTGTAAGAGGCTCTGGCTCAGCTAAATGTAATTGAATTAGCTGGGGTTTAAGCTATTGCTATGCTCTTACTTCCATTTCAACACAGTCAGATACAGTAATAACAATATTTAGCATCAATTTCTTAATTACTAGTTAGTCCAGTCACTGCCTGATTTTGGTGAGATAAAGCTGACGCTTCCAGCATGTCTGTGGAGAAGAGGGATGATGCTGTTCTTACACTTGTTCTGCAACAGATTGGCTTGCTTGGCCCTAGTCTGTTCTAGGTACATTCCAAAGCTGCACCCATAATTGGAGTATTCAGGCCTTGGACTACTGAGACAGGTTTGCAAGAGATGCCAGTGGAAGCAGTGGGGACACCTCACAGGATGTCCATCTTCCTTTGTGAAAGATCTAGACTAAGGCTACAGCTGGATCCCCCACCTGCCACATGCTTTCTCTATGGCTTTGGTAAATGTCTCTGTTCCCTACTTGAAAAATGGTTTATGCAGGAGAAAAATATTGGCTGGAAACAGTTTTTCCATTACTGGGAGGTGGTCAGGTCATATGTGATGGGAAGAGAGGCCAGAAAAAATATGTTAGAACAAAATGCACTCTGAAAACTGTGGAGGTATCTGAAGGGTGAGCATATTCATGTGTCCTGAAACAGGAAAAAAATAAAAGGAGGTGTGGAAGAGCCCACTCAATCTCTTCCATATAAAAAGGATGTGTATACATCAACCATTTATTCAAAGGAGATAAAAGCTAGGTCCTGCTGCTCATGCAGTCAACACAGAGAAGTAAGATAAATCAGCACATTTTATTCAGCCTCATTTTAAATATTCCAAGCAATATTTAAAGGAGTCTTTTCTTCTGGACAAGACAATTCCACAGCAAATACTCATGATAGCTCCTATTTTCCCCTTAAAGTGACATTCCATTAGTAACAGTTGTAGCTTATTGCACTAGCCAGGAAGCCCCCTAAGCAATTAATTTCCTTCTTCAGCAGTGATTTTAACAAAATGCACACTTCCACAAATTCATTCAGAAGTTGTTGCATCAAAACACAGTACCCATCGCTACAGGAAGACGTCTCTCTCAGCACTCTGGATCTTTGCAGCTCTGTTAACCTTTAGTGATGATGGAGAAGGCTGTACCAGTACAGGGATCTTCCTTTCTACTTTGCCAGGTTTTCAAAGACTTATTCAGGGTTATTCAGTTTTGGTACACAAGGTAGTTGTCTAAAGTATGCATCAAGTATTACATTGAGGCATCTGCTGCAGTAAATGCAAAAGCGACAGTCATAGTGTGAGCATTTGGCAATCTACAAATAGATCTGGAAGTCACATTGGCTCTGGAAACTTAGGCGGAGTCAATTCAGTAACAAATGCTTCAATAATCAACACCTTTGCTGTATTAATTTCTGCAAGGCAGCTTGTTCCTCTATAGTGTGCCTACAAGATGTGCATACATTACCGTCAGTGACTGATGCTGTCCCCTTAGCTGCTCATGTTTAATGAAAGCTTTGTGCCTATATATAAATTCTGTGTTTGAGTGAAACATCTTCCAAATCCTTCACAGCAGTTCTGGAGAGACCTTTGGCTTGTATATTGAGAAGTGAACTCACCCTTTCTGCCATGCACAAGCTCTGCAGAATAAAAATTATACATGAATATAAAAATAGAACAGAAGAGACTATTTAGGTTGGACCAGATGCTCACATTCCTGCCACCTAGGTGGATATAATATTAGTGAGTGTGGGAAAAATACAAAGCGTGGGTCTGATCCTGTTCTTTTTTCTCCCACGTGTGAACTTGCTTCACACAAGCACCCTCTCCCTAAGTCAATGAGACTTTTTGTGCATGCTTTCTGTCACTGCTGATTACTTTCAAAAGGACTGTCATGTTGCAGGCACAGGGGGAATGGAGGCAAGAATTAAAGCACCTGTCCCCTGTTCTACCTTCTTCTGCATAAACACTGCTTGAGAAAGGGAACACTACTGAATCATTTGATACCTGCCTCAGTGTAACCAACAGAGGTTGCACTCCTTTAAACATCAATGGAAAAAAGGTACAAAGAATAAAATGACAGCTGCACAGGGAAGATTCCCTCCTCCATCATTTTTCTGAGCTACTGCTTTAAGGACACGGCTGTATTCACCTAGTAACCTGAGCTCAGCTTCCTCTCGCAGTCAGCCAAGTAAGTCCATGGTCCATAAACACTTCCATGACTGTGCAAATGCACACAGCTGGTGGAAGCAAAGGACATGAAGAAAGCTTGTGAAGCTGAAGGGAAGTTTGGCTCCTTACAATCCAGTCTAATACCTGTCGTGATAATCCTTGCATTCTTGATAATAGCCTGATCCAGAGCTGATAGATACGGCTGTGATAGGCTTTGAGTCAGACATTGCATTTTTAAACTGAGACACTTCCCAGTTCTTAAAATTGCAACATTTACCTTGGTGCTGCAGCTGCATTGTGAAGGACAGTCTTCATTCATGGTCAGATCTTTTCATGAATGAGTTTTGTAGACCTGCAGGGATGAATTTTTATGGGGGACCTCTGGTGAGATATTCTTAACCACTGAAATTGCAGTGTTTTTCTTATGCATTGCCAGTCTCACTGGGTGTTGGAATTGCCACAGATCTCAAGCACTCCTCTCATGTAAACAGCATGGCAACAACTACTGCTTGTGTGGGACCACCTTCCACCAATAACTGCCTACCGTCACTCAAAAGAATATCCACAGCAAATTTCAGCACCCATCAGGTGCTGATACGTTATCTCCTGCTTCCTTAGGGCATGCAGCCCTGTTGGGGACAATGCCTCATATGATTCTTTTATTGTAGTAATTCAAAGAAACTCCCCAAAGGGCCAGAGACACTTTATAGGGCAAAGTGAGCCAGGGCTACACCTCTGCCTTGCTTGCCTGTACACAAGGAGCCTCTTACTCTTTATTGCTGCGGCAGACAGATGGGGAAGCCACACAGAGCTGTCATGTTAGGCCCCTGCATGGGGTACAGTGGCCAAAAATGGGTCTCCCTTCTTGAACTTCAAAATCTCTACCAAACCATGAGTGGCATGCAGAAATTGCATAGTTTGCTCTCTCCTCCAGCACAGGGGCTGGGGACCATTGAAGGAAGCCTGGTCTGAGCAAATTAAAGAGAGTGCTCTTCCTGCTCTGAGGAACAGATCTGTTGAACTCTTCCTTAGCGGAGGATGAGAATTTTTGCTGAGGATGCAAAAATCTTAGCTGGATTCAGGAAGAGAGAGGACAAGTGCTTGGGAGAAAGATTCGTTGTGGGTCACTAAGTAGAGCAACTAACTGAGGCTCAGAAAATCCCCTGAATTAAAACAGTCTGAAGTTGGGAGAGTATTTAAGGACCTAATAAAGAATCATACATACTTGTTCTATTCACATTTCTCCCTCACGTCTGCTACAGCCTCTGCAGAAGAGAGACTTCTAGGCTAAATGAACCTTGGCCCTGAACCAGAACTGCCATTCGGACCATCTTCATGTCACTGTTTCAAGAAAAAGAAAATGGTTTCTTGATAACCTGTGTAGAAAAATAAATAGGTTATCTTTTTCTTTCTAGCTTCGATCATGTTTTTCAGTTATTTTTCTGGTTTGGGGGCTTTTTTTCTGTATCTGGCTTGTTGGGACTCCTGTGCTTCAGCTGGAAGATGGCTCATGGATTGGCAGCTCTCGGCCCCTTCTTGCAGAGAGAGACATTAGAGCTCTCTCAAGAAGCACCTTTCCAGAGGTCAACAGAAGCGACTGGAGATGTCCACAAAAGCAACTCAGAAGCAGGTTGCCTTGCAGCTAGCTCTTGCTGTCATTGCAGAGTGAACTTAAGGTAAAACAGGAGAGCTGCTATAACACAACAGTACCTGCACACTCTTACCTTGAATGTGGGAGACTTCTAACTCTCGTTGACTTTCTGTGGAAAGAGTAGGTGAGATGTTGGGTTAGCACAGCTGCCAGCAGTCAGGGCAACCACTACACAGCTCAGGGCTGTTTTCCAGCCTTCTTGCTCTCCCTCAAGTTAGACTAAACTGAGAGGAGCTAAGAAATGTGTTGACACTTCGAGTTAACCTTCCTTCTGGTGAGTAAACAAGGTTTTCTCCTTCAGTAGCTTTATCCACAATAGAATAAAAGCCCTTTTCTTTTTACCTTGTGGAGAAAACTTTTGGCCAGGAAAGATCTTTTTAGCCACTTCTACCTATACTAAAGAGAGAAAAGCTCTTCACTCATCCCTTACCCCTCTAATCCTTTCCACGCCAGCTTTACAAAGATGTATTTTCTAGATTCTTCATCTTTATGGTTTCCTTTTCTTTCAGTCATGCCGTACACCCTGGGTCCCAATCCTGCACTCAGGCTGACAATGAACTTTCTGTTCCTGAGTGTATGTTTTTGCCTCTCATTTGGGTGATGCCAGCTCAGCCTGGTGCTCCACAAGAGCCCATGAGCTGAGCCATAGATCATCCTGTCCAACGTCAGTCCTTCTCCCTGAAGTTTGATTGTCTGCTCTGCTGTAGATGGAAGGATTGCAGGACACATCTCCTTGGGCCTTATTTGCTCTGTGGTTCAAATACGGACCTCTGTTGGTGAGTCTGGATGAGCAAAGACTGGTCCTCAGAGGTGGATACTTTCTCGGCAACAAGGTCAGCACAAAAGAAGAAAATCCCCAATTCTTGTAGACATAAATTGATGTTTAAAAAATGACTGTGATGTTTCTCTAAGCAATGTTGAAACCTTCGCAAGTACACAGAACTACAAATACTTCCTGTTCCACAACCCCAGCAAAATGCTAATACTCAGATATTTCTCCAGAAAGCACGACACCAATCCACAGCTTGACACTGCAGCCTGATCAGAGGAAGGCTACAAGCTCGTGGCCGTGCCTATACCCTCCACGACTGTCAAGCTACTCAGTGCCCTGAAGTCCTACGGAGACCTCATCCCTTCCCAGCTGCCCACAGGCTCCACTTTGAGCCCACGCTAACCACCACTTTCCTGCTAAAGGTTAATTACTCCAGGGGACGTTTCCATCCAAGCTGTTGCCTGCAGGTTGCAATCCCTGCCCAAGTGCTATTTTTAGACCAGCTCCTTCGTTGCTATTGATCCCAGTCACCCTCTGTTAATTAGATACACACAACATACACAGCATTTGCAAGTCATTTATCAATTCTGTTCAGCACCTCCCTCCCCTGAGATGTAATTTGGAGCCCTCCTTGTATCATGCTATTGATCTTTCCCAGCAACTTTGCTATAGGATTCTCTGTGTTGCAAACTATTTATAGATTCTTCTTCTTCTCCTGCTCTCCCTTGGGGAATCAGAAATGGGCAACGGTAATCAGACTTCTATTTTTAAGGAGTTGATCAAAACCAGATATTTCCTCTTTTCTCCTTCTTTCCCCTCCTTCCCCCTATTGCTGTTATGTACAGGCTTCCTTCGGCAGGCGAGACCTTCCTGCTCCACGTGGTGCTGAAATGATTCTGGTAACGCTGAGGTGATGTGATGCAGAATTTGCCCTGGGTGAAATCTTGTTTGCTGAATTAATGAATTCCTCCTCCTCCCTGCATCTAAGAGTTTCACAAAGGGCTTTGTGACCTGTTTTGTCTGCTCAGACTGAGGCACACCTTTCAGAGGGCTTCAGTCTCAGAGACTGCCTTCTCAGCCTGCAGATTTGATCCATTTGCAAGGCGCTGGGTTCCCATTGCCCCCTTGTATCTCAGGAAGCATATCCAAAGGCCTTAGAAAATTCATAGTCAGGAGTGAAATAGATGGAGTTGCTTTTAGCAGTGGAGGATGACAGTAGCAAGCCCTGGGGTCCTAGGACTTGAGAAAGACCTAAAGCGAGGGAACGTCACCTGAGGCTCAGAGAAGTCAGAAGCAGCTCAGCCTTCACTGAGTAATGTTGAAAATCCCAGCTCTAATGCAGGAGGAGGCCTACAGTTACCACGGGCGAGGCGACACCAGAAGGAACAGCCTTGTCTCAGGGCGTACATGAAAGCAGCCCCAGGCTTCTGTGGTAACACCTGCTGCTGAAAATCTGATGGTGAAGTGGGAGAGAGGTGCACCAGGCGCAGCTGGGCAGGATGTATGGAGGGGCCCTGGTCTGAAGCCTTGGGTTCACAGTGGGCCTGGAGCAACAGCAGTGGGGACTGCAGCCACCTCTAGCAGGGTGGTGGCTCAGGAGTCATGGTGCTGGGTGGTGTGGAGCAGGGCTGGCTCCTCTGAGCCACTGGGAGCATGGCGTTGTGTGTGCGTGTGTTGTCTGTGAGGATCCATGGGTGTGCCTGTGCATGGAGAGGTTTTGCGGTCGTTGGGGAAGGGGCTGCAGCGTGTGTGATGCTGTGGTGTGTCTGGCCAGAGACTGGGGGGGGTGGGCTGTGGTGTGGTGAGCTGTGTAGTGTGTGGAGGTCAGCGCGTGTGTGGCGGGGGGAAGGCATGATGTGAAGCTGTGGTGTGTGTGGCAGGAGGGCTGTGGTGTGGGGAGCTGTGGTGTGTGGGGCTGGGGGTGTGTGTGTGGCGGGAGGGCTGTGGTGTGGGGAGCTGTGGTGTGTGTGTGGCAGGAGGGCTGTGGTGTGTGGGGCTGGGGGTGTGTGTGGCGGGAGGGCTGTGGTGTGTGGGGCTGGGTGCGTGTGTGCGGAGCAGAGAGGACAAGCTGCGAAGCTGAGGTACGTGTAGCCGTGTGTGTGCGTGGGGGCCGTGGTGTGCGAAGCTCGGCGTGTGTATGGCCGTGCGTGCGCCGAGCTGGGGGAGGCGGCCGGCGGTCCGTGGGGCCGTGCTGCGGGAGGCAGACCTCAGCGTGGGGCCGCTGTCCCCCGGGGCGGGCGCAGCGCTGCCTGAGGTGCAGCCCACCCCCGACCGTGTGCGCCGTCCCCGGCCCCAGCACGGGGGCGCGGCGTGGGGTGGGGGTTGGGGAGAAGGACGACGACAGGGCAGCCCACCTTGTGCCGGCCGTTACCCGCCGCTCGGCCGAGGGCGGGCACGCCCGGCGCCCGCCCCGCTCCGGGCTGTCCCTGAGGGAACGCCGAGAGCCCGCCCCGCCCCGCCGCCGCCACCGCCCGGCCCCGATTGGCGGCCGGGGCGTGGCCAAGC
>JANZLQ010000029.1:48276201-48286815 GCA_026212715.1 Elanus axillaris | reverse complement strand
GGCTGCCCAGAGAGGTTGTGGATGCCCCATCCCTGGAAGTGTTCAAGGCCAGGCTGGATGGGGCTTTGAGCAACCTGATCCAGTGTAAGGTGTCCCTGCCTATGGTAGGGGGGTTGGAGCTAGATGATCTTTAAGGTCCCTTCCAACCCAAACCATTCTATGATTCTTTGATTGGAATGAGTGGATGTGAGCATGGTCACAAGGCTCGAGCTTGTCTCCTCCAGGTGTCTGGAGGCCATGCTGGGCACAAGGCCCTGATGGAGAGGTGGCAGCACTCTGGAGGTGGAGGTGGTGCAGCTCTTGCTGCCGGTTCTCCTTTGGTCCCAGTGCAACAGGAATTGGAGTCAGGGGCCAGCTGTTACAGTTTGACTGGTAGCCATGACCATGACAGCAGTAGCAGGGTTGTGTCAGGGCTGAGTAGACAGAAGCCTCTACCCTGCTGCATACATAGCCCCACCTCTTTCTCACCCATATCTCTTTTCAGCTGAGCTTGAGCTGTGAGACCTCTTCAACACCAGGTCTGTTGCAGTGGCAGGCACCAGTGGCCTTGCTTTGGTCCATCAAAGTAACAAGGAGAGAGTAGTTTCAGGAAAGGATAAGGAGGCAATGATGCAGTGGACTAGAGTTTAGCATAGGATGGGAGAGGGGAAGCAGAGACACCATATCTGGCATCATTGAAGGTTCCTCCAAAGAGATTGGGGGCCACTGATATGGGGAACCCAGTGGAGGTGCCTACCTTACATGCAATTCTACCCTTTGTGCCTGTGTGCTATCTTCTGAAGCCTTCAAGGTGCTAGTGTGCATCTGCTCCAAAATCACAACCTAATGCTGCTATACCACTGCTAGATTTAGCCTTCCTAAGTGGGTTGCTGCTGGTGCGGTACTCGGTACAGATTGTAAGACCCACCTGGGAAGAAGGTGAATTTCTCTGTAGTGAATTGTGTGCCTCACCACTTGGCAGTGACAATAGCACAGCTATATCTGCAATTGGATTTGATGTTGGTTTTCTTCTGATTTGCCACTCACTGAAACTTAGAGCCAGTCATGATGATTGGTCCTGTCCTTGGATTCAAGCCCTGCTGCACTGGGCTCTGTACCAGCATGAAATTCAGGGTAATATCAAAAAAGTGTCTAGAAGACCACAGAACTAAAGCTCCATTTTCAAAAGTAGCTTTTGCACTTAGGAGGCTAGTTTCCAAGCCAAATAAGCTCATACCTGCCAAATATGGGTTTAGAAAACAGGTTGGTTGAGGTGTGAAGTCATTGAAGAACAAGTGAAAAATGTGCCTTTCAGGACAGTTTAAAAAAAAGGGGTACAGGTGCCTGTTAACTCTGAGTCTTCTGGTAATCTACCCCTTCAGCTACCTGTCACACAAACTTCCCTTGGAAGATTTTCCTCTCCTGTTACTCCTGAGGGAGTAAGTCACCATGTGAAGTATTAATGAAAGCTGCAGTAGGTGGTGGTCTGCTTGTACACAGAAGTTAAAACTGCTCTTTCTGCATGCTGACTCATGAGCTACCAACTCTTGTTGATATTCACAGCAGCTTGATGAATACCGGTAAAACATGGGCATAAGTCACTGCCTTGGGGAAATTCCTGTTGCTTTGGAACAAGACACAAATGAGTGCTACAAGTAAGAGAATGGAAGAAGAAATCGTGAAAATAATATGTTCTGTTCTGCTAATTGCTCTCAGTTGTCACCATCACTGACTAGCTGAAGAATTTATCCCAAGAAAGATGCTGGCCTTGTGGCTAGTTCATGGACATCTTTTGTGTCCAAGATGCTGTGAGGAACAATGCCTGGAGACATTTTTTGAAGAAGCCAAAAAATGCTAGTCACAGCTGGCACAAATGGCATTGCAGATGGGGAAGTGGGTGATGAGAAATTGGAGCTGGGAAAGATGGAGCAGGGCTGTGTGGTCATGAAAAGCTTGAAGATGTGGGAAAAAAGAGAGGCAATAGAGAGGGAAGGGTGAAGTTCTTGAGGTATTGTGCTGCTCAGAAGGGTTGACCTTGCTTTCCTCATATTTTTTTCAAGATATGTGAGGATATCCCATCTGAATGGGGTAGCCTGCAGATACAGAACATCACAGCTGCCGTTTAAACAGTTACAACTTGATTGACCTTCCCTGGGATGCTAGTGGTAATTGGACTTGGCTGATGGCTTTCTTTATGCCTTGCATGGCTGTGGAGATCTGGATGCGGGATGCACCGTCCTTTCTAAAAGAATCTGAAGCTACATGTTTTATTTTTTAAGCCTCCAGAGATAAGCACTACCATATATTTCCAGGTTATTTGCACTGCACAGCTATCTGTAATATGGTCCACTATAGCATAAGAGGTTCACACAGCTCACAAAGCTACAGCATAGGCAGGGTTAAAGCACCCCAGCACAGAATTGCCTGAACCTACAGGTTTTGTATGCTCTCTTCACTAGGTTTAGCATCCTAGCATCAGCCTCATTAGTAGCACAGCTCTTTTTAATGGTCACCAACAGTTTTCAGCAAACTTTGGGGTTAAAACTCTGGTGGGAGAGTTGTAAAACTCTTCCCACTGTCCTGACCTGTGGAGGTATTTTGCTGTGGAAACAGTTGTGCCTCGGCAGGGTTAGACAATGCCTGAGTAGAAATGCTAGACCTGCAGCATTGAAGCCAGGTCATCGATCAGTAATCTGCAACCCTAATTTTCCAAGCCCAGATACTTCTTAATGACTTCAACTGGATTTGTGGACACCTTCCAGCTTTGGGTGTCTTGAAACAGACCTCTAAGGAGGGAAGACTTTATTGCAAATGTGTGGCAGATGCATTGATGCTTCTGTTTTCAGTCTGGGGGCAGGGCCACATAAGCCTTCCTGGAGCTGTTCTCTAGGTTAAACCACGCTCTGGGAGTACTAAATATTCTCATTATTACTTGTGTGACTGAAGAGAGCAAAATTACCTCGGGGAAGAAGGAACCGGCCAAATCCACTCTCCTGGCCGCATCGCCCCAAAGAAGAATGTTGATTGTGAGCAGCACAACTCCAAGCTGCCGTGATGTTCAGCTGCCGTCATTGTAATGCTGAGACGGACGTGCTGCTTCCTCTCTGGATTGTGTATTTTGAGCACGTTTCAGTAGTGCTCTGAGTTAACATTTTTTTTTCTCTTCCTCTACAGTGCCAGTCATTGCCTTTTCTTCATTTTAGTGATTAATTGCTCTAAATACTCCTGCTCCTGGACTGCAGGAGTACAATTTCTGAGCTGTATTTCATTTGAACTTGCTATGCAAGTACAAGTGAACTTGGGGGAGTGCACACACCCACGTATTGCTAGGTAGAGATGGTTGCCAAAAGGACACCAAGTAAAAGAACAGTTAGTTCTTAAACAAGGGTATAATCTAATAAGCCAAAAAGGAGAAAATTACATACTGGAATCTTCAGTGCCTTCCCCCTCCCCCCAGTTTCAAAATTTACAGCTAGTACAACCCCTGACTAGAGCAGCGATTTAAATATATATAGGCATCTGTGCTTCTAAGAAAAGGAAGTGTGTCTGTTTGGGGAGCTGTGTGGAATGAGTTGGTGGATCTCAGTCCAACTTCTGGCAGCCAGGTTTTCACATCACTCAAAAGCCACCCCCTCACCCAGCCCCCCTCCAGGGCTCGTGCCAAGCTCTTCATCTCTTCCTCGTATGATCCCACCTGCCTTAGCACCTTCTGCAGAGATGAAGTGTTTCTCATTTTTGATTGTGATCCTTCTGGGCTGGCGCTGAGACATGCTGCTGGCTTGTCAGCCCTGCACGTGGAGGTAGGGTTGGCTCTCATCTTGCTGTCTCCCCCAGTGTGGCTGATCCTTTGCACATAGCTCCCCGCGATCCCCATGTGTCAGACACTTTTAGCCATCCCCATGACTGGTTTTGCCTGGCATGTGGCATCATCTTCTCAGCATGCTGAAAAGAGGCCAGCTAGAAGGCACAGTACTGTCTTGTGTTAGGACCATGGCACGTCCCTGTCATAGGGTGGACATGCTGACATGCATCTCTCCTGGGTCCGGTGTGCCAAATGTATCAGGAGCATGGATGTTGTCTGAGATGTGCTAGGACAACACTTCTTCACCTTTTCTATACCGTGGCTCTGTTCTGTTGCAGGCAAAAAGATTTAGGACTTGCAACAAATTTAGCAGCTCAGAAATAGAAGATTATTTCGTGCTGCCTAGAGGTTACAATTTCCTTCTCAGCTCCTAGGTGGAAAATCCATGGCTTGCTGCTGCCCTCCTTCATCTGTTCTTTGGATGTCCATTGCCAGGACCCTCAATCTGGTCTTGTTTATGTGCTGCCTTCCAAAACTCACTGTGCAAGTTATTTCTTACAAAGTTGTTGCTGTGCCTGGTGTATTTAGCTGTTTAATGATTCTCTTGTGCCCCTTGAAAAGCACAACAGCCCTTTCTGATGAAAGCAGCACTCTGCAGGCTGAGTGCTTTTACCTTGACTCAAAAACTTAAAAGGAAATGTTAATTGCTTTAGTGGTGTTATTGTTGAAAAAGGCATACCGTGTAGACTTGCTCAGAAGGATGAGTCCTGGTGCTGATAAGGGAGAGAGCAATCTATGTGAGTCTGTGAAAAGTCAGTAGTGCCCAGGGCAAATTCAAAAGTGGAATGGAAATATCTCAGCGATTTGCTTCCTTATTGCTTTTGGCTGGAGATGGCAGAACTAACTGACTGGCATCTCAGGGCTGTGTTAACTTCTGCACTGCTTTGTCACAGGCTCTGGGCTTCTTTGGTGTGCTGCCTGTGCTGCTTTTCTCTGTTATGGCAAGTGGCCAGCTGCAATGGAAATGCAAAGGGGAGAGGGAAAAGAGACTCTTTAGGGAATGCATTAGTTACAGGAGTCATGAAGGGCATTGGCAAGGTGTGTGCTTGCTCTTTTGCTAGACTCGGGGATGCTGTGGATGGAACAGCATAATCAAATTCAATTTTCATTCAAGCTTGGGGGATTGAATAAGTCAAGAAAAGGTGACACAGCTCCCTGGAAGCCTAGGTTCAGAACCAAGGCATATGTCCCCAGAAACATGAGGATGTCCCAGCAGGTTCCCTTTCCCCAGCTCCCGTCTGCCATAAAGCCAGATCAACATGGCCTTGTAGTTGCTGGTGGTTTGAGATGTAGATGATGTGTCTTCACATTTCAGGCTAGCTCTCTTTGGTGCTTAAGTGACCTAACCTATGATCTGATGCCTCTGCTGTTCTGGTTTTTTTTCCCCTTGAATTTTTGAGCTCTCTTCCAGTTACAACAGTTGCAATTGTGTGCAGAACCACCCCTCTCTTAATCATCTCAACACCTAGCATACATTTAGGCATTCCCAGGATCATAAAGAAGGTTACTTGAAGCAAGAGGAGGCAAGGAATGAGCACTTTCTACCTGTGCTGTTAAACTCAGCTATTCTGTAGGAAAGGATCCAGCAAGAAAGAGTAGAAGGGAGGGAGCGAGTGATGCTGTAGCATGGTGATCAAGTGAGGAGGAAGTCTTTGACTTTGTTTTTTTGTTCCCTGCACTGATTTTGGATTTTTTTATTTGAATAAAATACTTTAACACTCATGACAATCACATCTCCCAAGCTCCTGAGACAAGGTTTTGAATTTTACTCTGTGAACTTGACACATAAAGCATACACATTGCTATACCTCTGATCTGGATGCCCAAGGACCTTACTGCTTCTACCCTTAATTTGACTGTGTCTCAGTTTCCTACAAGTGAAATAGGTGTAACGGTGCCTCCTCTTTCCCCTACATGTGCAGTCTACACTGAGAAAGAATCCTTTGCTTGTCTTTTACTACATTTGTGTGGTACATAATACATAGATGCTTGGCTGGGGTTTTAAAAGCCCAACTCAAATCCAGTGAACTAATATGTTATTTCAATTTCTGTATGCACCTGTTATTGTTCTTGAAATTCCTGGATTTTTTTTTCTTTTATGAATTCATGCTCATTCTCCCCAAAGAGGTTTTAATGGGCAGAGACAATTAAGGTAGACAGCCTGTAAAAATCCAGACACTTAAGAAAGAGCAGCAGCCTAAATTGCCATCTCAAGTTATCGCTGTACTGTGTTGCTGCTTACGCTACAAAGCGCTTTGAGCTGTGAGGAAGCAGCTGGTTTGTAATAGGCAAGCTGATTGGTATCAGGTAGAATCAGAAATACCCATTGCGTACTATGTGGTAACAGTGGTCGTCTGCATCAGAGCATGGTGGAAGGTCTCCTATATCAGAGAAATGGCTGCTGTCTTATGTGGCCACAAACTGGCTATAAATGGCATTTATTTAACAGAATCTCCAACTCATACTACAGCATGCTCAAAAATATAGCTTATAATCAGTTAGTATTAGTGCTGGCTGGTGGGTCAGGAACAAAACACCATAAAAAGCATCCTACTAGACAAATGGGAAGGGAAAGAATCTGTAGTTTGTAGAGTAAGAAATAAATTGTCTTGAGCCAATCTTGGGAAGAAAAGTAACCTTATGCTCTGCAGACTTCTAGGCTGCCAAATCATCCCCTCCTTGTTTTTTCTTGCTCTAGCATTCATTGATAGGCTCACTCCCTTTGCATTGCACTTTTTTTTTTTTCTGTATCTCAAGCTATTCCCCCCACTCCTTTACTCTCTCTTTGATCCTTAGCCCATGTTATGTCTAATTCATGGATTTTCTACCCAGGATCTGATGCTGAAGGGTTATACAGCTGGCAGCTGTTATGTATCAGAACTGTTGCTGGTAGGTGAACAGTGATAGCTATTAAAAAGTGCCAATTAATTCTTGTTTGAGCTATTCAATAGCCTCCAAAACTGGGCGCTGGCCTGAGACATCCATAACATTCCCAGAAAGACCTAGGCTTCAGGTTTCACAGGCAACTGAGAGTATTTAATCCTAGCAGAGGATAATGTTTTTCTTGCCCTGTGACTTTTTATTCACAAGTAATGAAGACCGTGGCAGTATGGTAATAGTGCTGTGGCAGAATGTGGCTACTTGGGTTTACCACCACAGTTGTGATGGTGTTTGTGTGGATTTCACCTGGTTTTCAAATCCATCTCTTTTTCTGGGGTAGTCCTTCTTTGTCCTTGGCATGACTCCTAAAAGAGCAAGCATTCAGGAGGTGGATGGACTTGGTAGACTTGGGTGAGATTCATGTTACTGCTCTGCTAATGGCTCAGTAAGGTGCATAGAGAAGAGTAAGTCCAAGGGAGAGCGAAGGAAATAGTGTTATTGGAAGCTTGATGGTGGGATGCCAGGATTCAAGTCCTTCATGAATGGAGCTGTATCACTCACTCTAATGACGGTGCTTTTCAGCCTGAAATTTCATCCTGCTCCTGAGAAATGCTGTATGCCAAAAGTGGTGTATTCCCAAGCAGGGGGGCAAGGGCTGAATCGACACTTTTAATAAAAAATACAGGAAAATTACTGAATATTCAGTATCCCTCCTCACTGCTGCAGAGGAATCTAGCTGGGTGTCCTGTGTGTCCCAGGAGAAGAGCAACCCTCTCTCCAGCGCTGAAGTTGAGAACAATCCCAGTGCAATCAGTTCTGTTCCTAAAGTGAGTGCAGGCTCCTTAATATGTCCCTGCAAATGCAATGGGAACTTCAGAAGTGCATCCTGAGATCTGCATCCCTTGGCAAAATCTAATCCAGCAGAGAGGAAGAGAGAAGAGAGAATGTCTGTTTGGCTCAAGTGATAGGGACAGGTCTGTCCTCACAAATTCACTTCAGATATGTGTGGTAGGCAGGAGAGTGACTGCTCCCCACACTCTGGAAGAGTTGTTACTGCTGGGCAGCCCCAGGGGGTAATCTAAATATCTGTCACATTATTACAGCTGCTTGAGGATATTAGCTTTTTTGGCCATTTGTAAGCCAGGCAACAGTGAAAGCAGCCTAAGAAAACTGTATGGTATTTTAAAAGCTGTGGAGGCAGTCATAGGGATCCCGGACAGTGGGGAAGGCAGCTGGCAGGTGGAACCTGATGGGCAGATAAGGGCTCCCCCAGAACACACCCATGGCTGTTGAAGTAGGAACTTCATTACAGAAGACTTTAGGGAGCCCAGTATTGTGCTTCAGCCAATGTGAAGTCATCTAATACATTTTCCAATATCCTGTGCGTAGGAATAAGGTAACTGTAGTGCTTTTTCTTTTATCCCTGACATTCATCACAAAGACGAAAGCAATGATGTTGTGACTCAGCCAACCTGAACGAGCCTGACAGTTCATCTTTCTGATGGGTTGAGACTGGGTTATGATATGGAGTCATTTACTCTTAGCTGGTTTTCAAGCAGTAAGGACTTCAGAAATGTCCCTGGTGAGGTAGCGATGAGGGCACTTAGCAAAAGCCGGTTCTTACCTAACTGACAAAACCCCCCTGGTAGAAACGTAAGATCAACACAAAGAAGATGGAGTTGGAAAAATGCCTCATTCCAAAGTGTGTTTATCCATAGTAAAGTGCTTCTATAAAAGGCATCTTGGGACTCCATGTTTATTCCCCCTCAGTGACTTCTAGACTGGGTTTGCTTGATTTTCAAGTCAACGGTGGGTTTTTTTTCCTACTGCCAACTGTATAAACTCAGCTGGGTTCTGGAAATCAAACAGTGTTTCCTCCCTCACAAGTCTCGCCTCCAGTAATATCCTGCAATCAGCACATGGGAAACAGCTTTATTGGCAATATGTGAGCCAGTTTAGATACCAGTTCATTCCCCACCGCAGTGACCCCATCATACTAAGAATAGTAAAACAAGTCCCTCTAAACAAAATGACAAGACCTAATTTGGGGACATGCCACTTTGAGAAAGAAGGGGCTGCTTTATACTTTGATATGGTGGAAACTGTGGACTTCTACCTTTTTTTTTCCTGGTTCCTACAGTTATATTTAAAGTTCACTGTGGTGAAAAGCTGATGCTTCTGTGCCTGTTTTGTGGTGGAGAAGAAGAAAAGCCCATGTATGTACATATTTTCCCTCTTTTTGGATGGTCATGTGGATTCCCCACTTGTATGTTACAGGGTCTGTAGGTTGGGTTGTGTTGTGTCCTGAAGGTAGCAGCTCAGAGAGTGATTCCCAGAGGGGAGCATGCAAAGGTGGCATTAGATTTCCATTTGTATCTCAGATTTTGGGTTGATCTCTGGGCCAGTTTTGGGCCTTCAACAGTGTTATGAGGAGGGGAAGAAGGAAAATGATTTCTGTGATTTGTTTCTGATGCAGTTCTAAATCCATTTTGTGCTTCTGAGGGCTCTTGCTCCTGATTTCGCTCCCAGTTTTGGTTCAAGTGAGCTTCTTACATCGAACCACAGAATGGCTTAGGTTGGAAGGAACCTCTGTTGGTCATCAGTCCAAGCCTCTCCACAAAGCAGAGCCAATCCTGAGTTAGGGAGCCTTGTCCAGTTGCATTTTGATACCTCCGAGGCAGATTTTTTAACCAGCTGCACAGCTTCTCTGCCCCTGTTTGGTGTTTGCTCTAAAGACTTTTATCCTAAAACTGAACTTGAGTTTCTTTCTCTGCAGTTTGTGACCATTGCCTCTCATTTTGCGATGCACCTCTGGGTATACAGCTCGCTCTTCTCTTGACCCGCCACTTACTTTTATTAATGCAACCCGGTGTGGTTGGCCTTTCTTGCTGCAAGGGCATACTGCTGACTCCTCTTTGGCTTGTCCACCAGGACCCCCAGGTCTTTTTCTGCAAAGCTGCTCCCTAACCAGCCATGATGGTGTTCAGGCCCCTTGTGACTGTTTCCAGCACTTGCACTTCCAGAGGATCGTAGAGGCAAGAGCAAGGGACCAGGTATCCATCTAGATGAATATTAGAAAAAAGGAACAGAAAACCTTCAGCGAGGGATCTCTCACCAAGGAGCAGAGCAGAGCTGCTTCCTTTTGTAGCTGGAGTGATGATTTTTTTCCTCCCTTCGTGTAGAGCTGCTAAAAAAATTGCACAGTATCAGTTGTAACAGCAGCGTTACAATTTGCAAACATGCTATGTTAAGCAGTTAGTGTGAGGCTGCACGCTGGAGCCTGCAGGTTCCTCCACTGATTTCGGCTGAATCCTCGCAGATGTCAGATGGTTCTGAGAGACTATGTCCGTAGTAAATAAAATCTTTGTTTTTTCTGGGAAAGATCACTTGATGCATAGGCCCAGCATTTACAGTGCAGTCCTAATTTTTAGCCTGCATTTTGTGTTTCATAAATTCCCTCAGTTCTTGCTAGTTTTACTGGCTGAAGTGTTTGCATCCTTCCAGTATTTACGGACTGTTAGAAAGTCCTCACTATAGGTTATATTTAGTCAAACTATATATTTATTTGACTGTTTTAATCTCCTCTTGTTGGTCAGTTCTTTCCAACACTGAAACAATTTTCCATGCCTTTCTTTGGATTTCCTTAACTCATACAATTAGTTATCGTCCCTGTCTGGGCCAGGAACTACTGTGGAGAGGCAATCACAGGTGAGCTTTTCACCTCTCATTTTTTCATGAGAACATGCATGCCTATTATATTTCATCAGTGATTTTAGTTGTCGTTGTTGAACCCCAACCAGCAACTCACTCACTCCCCCCCCCCCTCCAGTGGGATGGGGAGGAGAATCAGAAAAGAGAAAAGAAAATAAAAGGAACCTCAAGGGGTGAGATAA
>JANZLQ010000029.1:48220313-48270931 GCA_026212715.1 Elanus axillaris | reverse complement strand
ACCCCAGGGCACGGCTGGCCCTTCTGGCTGCCAGGGCACACTCTTGACTCATACTCAACTTGCCATCAACCCAGACCACCAGACATCTTTCTAGGTGGCTGCTCTCCAGCCTCTTGTCCCCCAGTTAGTACATATAATAATCACTGCTTCTAACACAAATGTGTGATTAATTAATTTTTACCTTATAGTCTTTATTTATTGTCACTATCTACCTAGCTCAGGAAGCCTCCCAGGCCTTATGGCTGCATCCCATGGAGATGCCTCTCAGGACTGTAGGACTAGTGAAGGAGCCTGAGGGCAGCTAGAGCTGCTTTATGCTCCAGGAAATTTGCCCCTACCTATAACAAGAGCCTCCTGTACCCACAGCAAAATTAAACTAGTGCTCAAAAACTGGAAGGAGAGGGTTTCTCCTGGAAGCCATGTGACAAGTCAGAAGTGCGAGAGTAGCCACACTGGTGTTGTCCTGGCTTTATGTTTGTCTCTAGGAACATTTAGAAGGACAGACAAACTTCCCTGAAAGGGCAGTTCCTGACCTGACAATCCAATTCAGTGGGTAGATTTGGGGCAGAGATTCTCTTATTTTTGCTCCTTCTCTTCTTCATTTTGTTGGGTAATTCTGGGCAATTGGCTTAAATTTGCTGCCTCAGTTTCCTCCTCTAGCTGCAACAGTACCCGCTGCCTGCCTTTCTGAATCCTTGCGAGGATTATTTAGTTAATGTTGGTACAGTTCTGTGGGAGTGAAGAAATACCTCCCAAAGTGCTAATTGTTAACTCAAATGATGAAGTGCTGTTGTGCACAATAATGCATTTTTTTGCTGGATGAATTGGCTAGTGGCAAATTAGCTAATGTTCAGAACAATTCACTCCAAAGTCCTGCTTAGCTGGGTTTATCAGCCATTGAATTATTAGCCCAGCATATTGTTACGTATTACACAGTGAAGCCATCGAATATGCATCAACAAAGCCTCTATTAGCAAGACAGGATGTGTGTAATGCTGTAAGTTGCAGCCAAGCCCAATTACCACACGGGAACACCTCTCCTGTTTGGTGGCTGCCAGCCATTTTGGTTGCATATTAATGGACTTTACTCCATTTAAGTGCCTTTGCCATCCTGTCCCTGGGTCCTGTTTCTCTGGCAGTGCTGCATGGCTGTAAGCAGTGACAGGCATGTCCAGAGGTTGTTTCAGCTTGAACATGGGATTAATTGTCCTTTGAAGACAGGGCTGAGGTTGGGGCTTGACGGTGCTTAGCAACACCAGTTGCTGCCCCAACCACCTCTGTCATTTGCATGGGGTAGGAGTAGCAAGCTTGCTCTGTAGCCATCTCCCCCCAAACTTTCCTTCCTATCCCCATCTTCCCCCAGCTTTTAGTTCGGCGTTCACTCTGAAGAGCTCCAGCTTGGCTTCTGAGCAGAGAAACCTGTGCAGGTGGGCTTGTACGTACCAGCTTTTTCAAGCCAATGTGAGATGACCCATATGATGGGGCTTCCTCCATCTCAGCCCTGTGGCTGCTGGTAAAAAGGAGGAATTAGGCCCATGTCTGATCCTCCCTGGTAATCTGAGGCCAGGCATGGTCTTTTCATTCAAGAACAGTTGCTGAAAAGATTTTAAGGATGTTGTCACAGCTACACTTATGGGCAAATGGAGCAGTTTGGCTGCTTCAGGCTGTGAAGATTTAATTGAGCTCTGAGGGAAGGCTCGAAGCTGAATTCAGTCTTTTTCTGATGGAGAGCAAGGTCGGCTGTAAAGAAGTTCTCCTGATGATTGTCTTCCCTGCATGCTGGCTGTACTGACCCAGGACCAGCTCTGACCCAGTCCATGGCAGAGTTTGTGCTGAGAAAGGGTCTGTTTGCCCTGCTGGAGTTACTTCCTACAAGCAAATAAACTAATTTATTCTTTGTTCAACATGTGAAGAAGACATGCAGAGCAACTGAACTGCCATTTTTAATTGCTGTTACTCTATAGCCAGAGATTGTGAAGTATGGTCATAAAATCAAAATGTCATAGCAAGATTGTCCCTTATAATCGGATAAGAAGAAACAGTGTACGTGGAGAGATGGGCCAAGAGTAACTCCAGCAGCGCAAACAGCCCTTAACCAGAAAGCCAAATGTATCCTGGGCTGCATCAAGAGAAGCGTGGCCAGAAGATCAAGGGACATGATTCTGCACCTCTAATCCACTCTGGTGAGACCCCACCTGGAGGACTGTGTCCAGCTCTGGGGCCCCCAACATAAGAAGGACATGGACCTGTTGGAGTGGCTCCCGAGGAGGGCCATGAAAATGATCAGAGGGCTGAAACACCTCTGCTATGAGGACAGGCTGAGAGAGTTGGTGTTGTTCAGCCTGGAGAAGAGAAGGCTCTGGGGAGACATTTTTTTGGATAGGGCTTTGAGCAATCTGATCTAGTTGAAGATGTCCGTGCTCATTGCAGGGGGGTTGGACTAGATGACCTTTAAAGGTTCCTTCCAACCCAAACTATTCTATGATTCTATGACTTTGGTTTGCCTGTGCTTTGTAAACAGGAGAATTTGGGTTGTTCTGCAAAATTGTATGGTTTTGGTTAGGATCTGTTTTGGTTTTTTGTTGAATGAGGAAAGAAATACTGAAAAACTCTCTTAAAAAAATCTCTCCCTTTTGGGCTCTTTGGCAACATCAGAGGGTCAGATGTCTGAGTAAGGATCAGAACTGCACAATACTGGTGTGAGTAAAACTTGGGAATTTGTAAGGCACCGCTTTTTTTACTTACTGTAGAGCAATGCTTGCTGAGTAGATATTTTTGCAATCACACAATTTTTCCATGGATTTCACAGGAATTCAGAGAGGTCTCCTCATATCAGATCAGTTCATTAACATATTCCCAAAATTCAAGTCTCCTAAAGACTTTATCTTTCTTTTTTTTTTTTTTTTTCCAGAGGTCCTCCCTTCTTGTAACATGTCTGAAAACATTTTCTTTCAGATGTAACTGACCTGAGACCAACACTAAGGTGCCAGAAGTATTTAAACTAGAAGGGAGCTATTACTGAATTCAACCTTGGACTACCTGGGGTTACAGGAAAGCACAGAACTAGGCATGAATTACGGGGAAATAGATTTGAGGTGAGTGATAGGTAATATTCTTGGAGGCTTTATGATTCCAGGAAAGAGGGAAATGTGAAATGGAGGGTGAGCCAAAATTAGAGACCTTTCAGAGACACTAATAAATTTGAGGGGTGCTGATTAGTGCAAGGATTGTGAAGAGCTTCCCATCTTTTGTGCAACTGAGGGAGAATTCTTTCTAAATCAGTGCATGCTAACTTGGTTCTCACCTTGTACCATCATTTACACAGGCAGAAAAGGTGACATAAATCATAGAGGTGATCGGTTTTGGTATTGTTTCACCAACCTTCCAGAGAGAAAAAAATGAAAGTGAGCATCATGAGGGCTATAGTGAATTTTGCCCTGTGACTGTGGGATTTCATTACACAGTTCTGGGTGTTAATTCTTTTGCATTTTTGTGACATGACAAAATGAGAGGAGTCTAAACCAGACATAGCCTCATCCATACCAAAACTTGAAGCAAATCTAGTGCAAAAATGAACAGGCTGGTGGCTGTGACTGAAGCTTGTGGATACCTCACCCCTTCTTATGCTAAAACAGCACTGGGAAGGGATTACCTCTCCTGTAGGAGATCCGGGGTCCCATTGTGCTGTAATTCTTCCTGGTGATTTAGGCACTGCATCAAATAACACTGCACGTAGCTTATTGTTGGAGCTAAGGCCTTCTGTGACCTTGGTGAGGTTAATCCTCATGTGTGCTAGCGTGAAAGCAGAATCCAGTCCATATGTTCAGCCTTGCATGTGGCTCCGGGAAGTGCCATGGATGGGTTCAATATTAGAGTCATATCTCTGTCTCCTTGGGTAGATGGAAGCTTGCCAGGACTGGAGGGGAAAATGTTAGCTGATACTCATGAAAGCAAGGACATTCACAATTTTTCCTTTTCCCACCTACGTTAGACACTTGGAGAACCTGAGGACTTTGCTATTCTGTTTTACTTTGTTTAATGAGCAAAGGGATGGGAAGATTGATTTTGATTTAAATGTCAGATGACAGAATTATAGCCTTGCCAATGCCTTGGGTGCCCTTTTATTTAAAAGAAGCATCTGTGCAAGAATTGGTACCCACAACAAAGCCAAGGTCTCAGACAGCAAAATTAAAGTGACTCTAACCAATGGGTAAATGCAAAGCACAAGTATGCTTGAATCTGCCTCAGAAACTTCCACTTCTCTTCAGGCTGCAGGACAACGGCAACAGGTTTTCCTAATCCTCTGACTCACATACCAAATTGTTCTGCAAAGCCTGTGAGCCATGTGATGTATCATTGTCCCTGAGAGCTGAGGGCATGGGAAGATTCAGGAATAGTTTACAGTGGGAAATAATGGTGGTTTCTCAAGGATCAGTTGCTCATTTGGCTCTGCTGAGTCGTCTGATGGAGCTGGTCTCAAGAGTCCTGGGTTGTCTCGGGGGTTCTGTGTCCAGTTCTGGGCTCCCCAGTACAAGAGAGACATGGACATATTGGAGAGAGTCCAGCAGAAGACCACAAGGGTGATTAAGGGACTGGAACATTTCTCCTATGATGAAAGGCTGAGAGAGCTGGGACTGTTTAGCCAAGAGAAGAGGACGCTCAAGGGGGATCTTACTAATGTGTATAAATACCTGAGGGGAGGGTGTGCTGGTTTTGGCTGGGATAGAGTTAATTTTCTTCAGGGTAGCTGGTAGGGGGCTGTGTTTTGGATTTGTCCTGAAAACAGTGTTGATAACATGTGGATGTTTTAGTTACTGCTGAGCAGAGCTTACACAGTGTCAAGGGCTTTTCTGCTACTCACACTGTCCCACCAGTGCGTAGTCTGGGGAGTGCACCAGAAGCTGGGAGGGGGACACAGCTGGGACAGCTGACCCCAACTGACCAAGGGGATATTCCATGCCATATGACATCATACTCTGCAAGGAGGACGGACCCACACTCTTTTCAGTAGTGTCCTGTGACAGGACCAGAGGTAGGTCCATTTGAACATCAGGAAACACTTTTCTTACTGTGAGTGTGACCAAGCACTGGCACAGGTTGCCCAGGGAGGTTGTGGAGTCTCCATCCTTGGAGATGTTCAGAAGCTGTCTGGACACAGTCTTGGGCGACTGACTCTAGGTGGCCCTGCAAGGGGGTGGGGCAAGATGACTTCCAGAGGTTCCTTCCACCTTCAACTGTTCTGTGTTTCTTTGTAAAACTAAGGGCTTGATTTACTGAAAGCTGTGGCTCACCTGGCCTTGTTCCTGAAATGTGAGTAGCTCTTGAGCTATTCAGCCTGCATGCTACTCAGAAGCCAAAGCCTGTCCTGGCCTTTCTGGGGTTAGAAGTAGACTTCACCCAACCCCAGATTTTAGCTATTCCAAATGGGAATGAGAGCATGTTTCACACCGGGCAGCCCTTGCAAGAATAGACCTCGCCTGCTGTAGAGAAGGAAATACATCTGTCTAACCACAGCTGTGTGACCATACCAATATCTTTGTTCGAGAAATTTCTAGGAGAGGGTATCTCAGTTTCTAGAGCTCCACTTGGAAACATGAAGCTAGCCCAGATTATGGGACAAGGATGTGTGGGCTGGTGTTGAGGCACAGGCTCTGTGAGGTGACATTTCACTGTGCTTTGCTCCTGTAAATGGGCTTTGACAGAAGGAATTCCCTGTGGTGGGAGAACCAGCAGCACCACAGGTTTGGGTAGTGGCAGTGTCCTCATCCGAGGGGTGAAGCTGCAAACTCTCAACCTCTGTCCCAGGTGGGCTTGCTGGGAGCTTTGCAGAATACCCGAAACAGCAGCACAACATGTCTGACTCACCTTGTGCGCTGCTAAAATGCTGCACAACATTGCAGGTGACCCAGCAGGGGTTAAATAGTATCTGCAAGCCCACTGATGCCTCCTGGAGAGGTCTGAACTACTGGCACCATGTAGCGCAGTGGAATAATGGGGAATGAGTTTTGATGGGAGGGAGGGTAACAATGAAGACAAAAATCCCTTCTAGATCAAGAGGTTAATACAGGCCAGGCCAGTGAAGCATTTCTGATAGAGGTGTGTTTAGGCCACGAAAAATTCACAAGCTAACATCTTGAGCCTCTGTCAGACTGCAAAATGTTGACCTTAATCCCCCAAGCCCGTCATTCAATTGCCAGCCAGCAGGTGCCAAGCCTTTGCAGAAGTGCAAGATTGGGTGCTGCTGGTCAGTCTGCTTTCTCTGCAGTGTTCTTCTAGGATCTGCTGATCTCTGTGTCTCACTCAGTGTCATCCTGAATATGACTGGATGTCTGATCTGTTTGCTCTGAAACTGCAGAGCTGAGGCCTCACTGGAGGGTTGGCAGGAAGGTGGGGGCTAACTGGTCTCCGTGCTGGACCTGCTGAACTTCGCGCTTCACTGGAAACATGAAGAACACATCTAATCCTAAAAGGTCCTAAATATCTCCCGTTCCACATCAGGCAGGGGTCGTTTTGGCATAGCAGTGGCATTGTAACTGCTTAACATTTCTTTCTCTTCGTTGATGCTTTTTCTTCTTCATAAAATTACTGAGCATGCTTCTCTTTATCTGAAGGAAGGGGAGACTCACCAGCTGTGCTCCGTTAGGTGAATACTAACCTAAAGTGTTCAAAAGTTGTTCTGAGGATACAGATTAAATACCTTGAGCCCTGTCTAAGCCCTGGGTGACATGACCAATGGAAAACTAGGAATCTTCCAGCAGCTCAGTCCCAATGAGGAGAGACTGGTTGGAAGACCAGGCTAAAAATTACCTCAGCTATATCTTCCTCCCAGTTCTGATCCTGACTTGCTGTGACAGTTGTGTAAGCACTCTCTTCCCCCTCCAAAGCGGCTCACTGTCTCGCTGGTGTCAGAAGGTCTGATTGCCTGGTGTTTATAAAATGTTGGAAATCCTCCAGTGAAAGGCTGAGTGCTATTTTACTCGTTTAACAACCCACCATCTTGCGTGAGCTGTAACCCCAGTGACAACGGTATGTCACTCGTATTTTAAGCCTAATCTGATTTATACTTGCTTATACAAAAGCAGAGAGAGAGGAGGAGAGTTGACCTCATACATACCTGACTAGATTTCCAGTTTAAAGACACTGCAAGTAAAGAGTAAAATCTGACCAGGGTCTGCAGAGCTTGGTGCCTGGGGAGTCTTTTTTCCCCATTAGAACGAACGTAGCTGTGATGGGAGTCCCTTGTCCCACATCTTTGGGTCCACCTCTTCATCTGCTCTGGGACACACAGGTTGTTTCTACCTCTCTGAGGTGCAGCCCTCTCCGCCTTGGAGAAGGCTGAAAAAAAACAGAAAAAACCTAAATCCAGCTGATGCTTTGGGGTCCATCAGCTGGCAACTTAACACTTGTCAGCACTGAAAATGTGGTGGTCTCCAGCTGGTGTGCAAGGCACTAGCACTGGAGATTTTGGCCATGCTGCTTGGCAGAGGGGTAAATGGGTGCAAAGGGTACAACCCAAGCCAGCCGGGGTCTCCTTAGGGGTCTGCAGCCCTGGTAGTTGTCAGGCAGCTGTTTGTCTTGTGAAAGACGGAGTATCCACTTGCAGGGTAAATCAAACAGATAGATGCGAGATAGCCAGCAGAAAAGTCTCCTAACATGCTGGTTGAGTATCGGCTAATAAAAGCACAGATTGCATGGCTTCCATTGAACTATGTGACCGCAGGCCTCAAAGATTTTACTGCTGGAAGTCAGGGGAAAGCTTGGGTGCATAACATGGCACTAAATCAGAGCCTTAAAGTTTTTTGGATTTAGTGGGGCAGTGAACAGCTTGGAAACAAGACCAATCATTTCCCCAGCTTCCATATCTCTTTCTCTCCCCCTCTCCCTTCAGCTTTTGTGCTTTGCCATAAGTAAGTACGGAGGGAGGCTGCACAATATCACTTCTAAGATGAAGTCCCCAACTGTTGTTTTTTTTTCCATTCTGCAGACACAAAATTTACGATGACAATAAATCAATGATGGTAATATACTCCCCAATTTATCGGTGAATTCATACTTAAAATTAATGTGAAATACAGCATTCCTGCTGCTGACTTGTAGTTTTGTAGCAAGGCAGCCAGAAACTATAGCTCCGCTTTCCATAGAGGACGTGACCCCTCCTACTGGCTTCATTCATGCAGACGTGATCAGGCTTCTCATAAAGCTTTGTGGGCTTCAAAGTGATGCATCATTTTCAACTTCATTTCCTGCTTGGGTTAATAAACAGTTGATTCATCTCCTTCTTCCTAGTTACAGGCTAGTTGCAATGACTCTAAATACTAAACCGTCAAGGTGAAAGGGAGGCGATCATGGGCAATAAACAGACTGCAGAGGAGTTCAATTACTTGTTTGCATCAATCTTCACTCCAAAGCTGTGTTCATATTGAATCGGAAAGGGTTTGGGCGGCAGGGTGAGAAGAGATGTGTGGGAGGGAATCCCTTTCCTCTTCTGAGTTTTAATTTCTGAGTACCATTGAACTATTCCCACAAGCAGAGCTCTCTGAGCCAGAGTATTTCTGACATAATGTCTCCCCTGTGAGTGTATCACATCAAAGCAGCTAAAAGACTATCCTGACGCTGGGGTTGCAGGTAATCCAGGATCCCATTTTAGAGATTTTTTCCTTTGCTCATGCTTTGCCAATAGAGTAATTAGAGGGGGGAGGGCAGCAAAGAGACTGAGGGGGAGCCAAAATCAACACGGCATTGGAACAAATGGGGGTTGTAAGGCTGCAGCGCAGTAAGGAGCACGTCATGGGCACATCTCTGTTATACCCTGCTGAAGTTGGCTGGGTGCAAGTTTTGTTCCTAGGGATCAGGTCCCAGAGGAGAGGCACAGATCAGGGCAGTGGGGAAAATTTACATGTCTTGAAAGAGCTAAGGGATTCAATATTACATAGGAGATGCATAGCCATGCTGTTTAGCATCAAACCCAGCTGGAGAAACAGAATTATAACACAATTAAAATAAAGTTTTTGAACTATGCTTTGCTTAGTTCACTTCATGCTGTTTGGATTTGGGAAAGCATCTTCCAGTCTCCAAAGTCCAGTGATGATAAATGAATTTATCATTGATCAATGATTTTCCAGTGCAGTGTGTGGCTTCTCTAATAAAACAGTTACAAAAGATTGTGGATGTGGGGAACCAACTAGGAACCAACCATTAAAAGTGAAGAGTCAAAGAAAATTGTTTGCAAATAACTTAAACTCTATTTGCCGAGTGCTTATAAACAATCAATACATTTAAAGAAACTCAGGATGGTTCCCAAACATTCTGCTAACCAAAATGGCCCTTTATTCATAATAAATACTGTTTATGATGAATAATTGGACTAGGGAGGACTGGAAAGAGGCCAATGTATCCATCTATTTAATAGGAACTATGGGTGATCCAAAGAATTATATACTTCTCAGTCTTACTTCAGTTGCTGAAAGAATAACTGAGAAATTAATTTAAAAACAGGCAATAAAACACCAAGGTAAGTATAAACTGAAAGTAGCAAAACTCCATGCATTTTAAGGGTAAAATCCTGCATGCTTTCATTCACATTTTCTAGAGTCAGGTAAGAATTGTTCCTTTTGCTGGCATTTCTGTATCTACTAAGATCATGAACAAACAGAGATGGGGACTTTGACTTGGTGTAGACAAAGCTTAGCACATTGCCACCGAATCTTTGCTGATGTCTTTGAACACTGCAGCACTTGAATACAAATAATAAGTTATGTCTCTAATGTTAATAACTCCTGAATTTCTTTGGAAAGATTAAGAGCAGGGCAGATAGAGGAGGACTGGTAAATACAGTTAATTTAGATTTTCAAGGTGTTTTTGAAAAAGCGCCTTACAAGAAGCTATTAATGGGATTTGGTGACTATAGAGCGAGAAGGAGGGCAGAGGCATAGCTTCAGCAGTGAAAAGGAGGGACAGAAAGAGGAGGACTAAGAGTTCAATTCTCAGCATGGGAAGAGGTTAATAACAAGGTCCACCCAGAATCAGGTTCGTGAAGACTAGCGAGGATTAAAAGCAACTCCATAAAGGCCTAATAAACTTCAAAAATTGCCAACATGAATTTCAATATAGCCAAGCACAAGGCAATGCTGCTTGAAAGGACTGATTTAAATGCTTCGTACATGCTTGTGATTTCTGCATTTGTTTTAACCCTTCAGACCTCGAGACATCATTGCCAGCAGCTGAAAGAAGGGATTCGCGCAGTACACAGTGGAGGCTTGCAGCGGTGAAAAGACCGCTCAGCTGAGTTAAGGAATGAGTGGAGGAAGCTGTGTCTAATAATAATGATGAGGCTAATAATAATCCGATGAATTAATGCTTCATCTGTACCACCTGCTGTATTGAGTCCTGATCGCCCTTTTGTTGAGAAGAGGAATGGTAGTGCAAACAGGGAAAAAATGAGAGTGATCAGCAGCATGTTGTTCCTCTGTACGGTGAGAAGGGAAAGCGATGGGGTTTAATCTGTAGGGAAAGAAGATGAGTAAGTTAGAACTGATGTATTTTACAGGGTTAATACTCACAGGGAAAAGCTCATCTACCACTCTCTGGTTTTGCTTCCTGTCTTTTAATCCTGTTCATGAAGTGATGGGTACAGAGAAGTACAAAGCAAGCTAAAGTCAGTTTGTTTCAGGGAGGAGAAGTGTTCAGAGGCTGCATGACAACTACTTTCAGTTTGTGGACCTCATTAGGGAAAGTATTTCTTGGAGATAGCTGTATATTTTTGTAATATATGCTTATATGTATATTTTTAGTTAAGGATCTAGTACTTTAGTACTCTAAAGGAAAGAAAATGTCCTGGGTTGTGAATATTTGAGGTGCCTACTGATACTGAACTGGGAATGGAAAGGGATGTCACACCATGGAAATACCACTCAGTTCACAAGTGCTGCTATACACAAAATCCCTTGCACACAGCAGCAATTGCAGTGTGGGTTACCTTCTTCCAAACTGCACATGGTTCACATTTGATGGCAGTTTGGGGCTCTAGGTAAGCTATCTAGAAGTTACCTGTGCCCAGTATGTGGTGTCCTGGACCAATCTGAAATGTCTTGGGCAGGGGTGGGAGGCTTTGCCTGCGTGTGACTGCAGCTGTTTTGATGCAGTTTCAGGCTCGGTTTTTGAGCTCATTTGAACCCCAGAAATGAAACACGGGCAGGTCTGTCCATCCCAGCTCTCAGGCAGTAAAGCTCCAGATCGATTTTCCTGAAGAGGTGCAAAGTGAAATCCCTCCAAAGCTGAGGAGCACCTTGAGGAATGTCCTGTGACCTGACACTCCTGTGTGTGCTGGCACAGGCTGGGACACTGCTGCTGTGCATCCATGGGCTGGCGTGGGAGGGACACCAAGCTCCAGGCAGCTGCGAGGTCCTTGCTGATGGGTAGGACTCCTGCTGTGAATGAGATGTCAGTCCCCTCTGCTATCGATGAGGATGGACTGCTGGAGGACTGAATATGGGCTGTCTATTCTTTTTCCTGAAGCCACTTGACGTGCATGTTAAGATGTGACCGCCCGAGGCACCGATCCATCTGTTTTGCCCATAATGGTGCTTGCTGCCCCAGCCTTATGCTAACTGGAGTCCTCCAGCTGGTGCTGAGAAGTCATCTGCTGTCCTCTTGCCTCACCTCCTTTCTCTGCAGCAGTGTTGCTGTTGCTGTTAATAGCAAAGGTAGCAAACAGGACAAGGAAGGTCTAGCTGGATGTTAAATAAGCACTTAAGACACTGATCAAATGTGACACAGGGAGCGCGTCTCCCCTTTGCTTTGAAGGCAGGGAAGTGCTCCATCCTTCAGTTATCACCAGAGAGCTGAGACACAGAAAATATCCTGGCCACACCATGAAGAAATGCAATGCCAGCAACTGACTCTGGCTTTTCTGGATCCCAGCCCTGGGTGAAAAGCAGAAGCTTGACCCTTCAACAAGGCTGTCTTCTCCGCTCCTGCCTGTTTGTCACCATGCCTTATTGCACATGTTTAGCATTAGCATCCACATGTGCTATGGACAGGTCAGGTCTTTCTGGGGTGCTCTGTGGGGAATGAGCCTCACTTCAGAGCTATTATGCAAATTCATAACAACAATGATCCAGAAATAGTAATCCTTAATCATGAGTAGTTTCTAAAATGAATCAAACACATTCTGTTCTTTTCAGTGAATAATTCTCTTAGTGCTGAGCATTGGTAATGATAAGGACTTTCTAATTTCACTACAATATGTTTTTAAAAGGCATCGGTCTCTCCTTTTAATAAATCCCCTTTGGAAATGTTCTGTTTAATTTGAAAATCTTAGAAAAAAGAAGGGTCTGGTCGAAAGCAGTCACTGCTGTTCAGCCTTAATCACATCAAGATGGTTTTCATCTGCAGATGTAACGCATGTGTGTGGATGTGTGGCTCAGACCCTTCCTTAGGCATGCACTGACTTGATAAGCCTTAATGGCCATGTCAGTGATCCATGGATGCTAGGTTACCAGGAGATGAGGCATTTTGAAACTGCACCTTTCAATCCATGCTGCCGTGCCTTTGGGGGTTTCTGAGGAAGCCACAGGAACCAGCGAAGAAGCAGTGATTTTGTACCCATCACAGCGCATCCTAGAAACACCTTGGGCAGTGACTTTCATCATAGCCCTGGCCTTTGAGCGGCTCTGAAGGACAACTCTAAACTGCAGGAAATTGAGCAAAATCAGAAAGCCAGGCCCCATTGCCCTGCACTGATACTTCTTTGCTAATAGAGGATAAAGCTGCTGTGGGCCTGCTGAATAAGCCTAGAAGTAAATGCATGAGCATAGACTGTCCTGGAGGCAGTGTGTGGAGTAGGTGGAGAGATGCCAGGAGGCACCTGGCTGGAGATGTCTGCCTTGAAGTGCTTGGACTTTAAGAGGGGACATAACTGAGCCACGCAGGAGAGATATGGGCAGTCACACATATGGAACATGTGCACATGCCCTCACTGTCCAGAGTGTAATGCTTTCAATTAATGACCTTTTCTTACTGCCCTTCTACTCTTTCGTCCTGCCAGTCTACATGAAAAAAAGCAGATTATTTCCTTAGAGCGGCAACAAGGAAAGACCAAGGGAGGAAAGTTTAATGTGTATCATCAGGGGTCAAAATGCAGAATGGCTGTCAAGGAAAAACACAGATGCTTGTGGCTCTGCAGATGATACGGTAACTGCATATCCAAAATGCCTGCGCACACCAACGTGCCAGCTGTCCCACTGCATGGGGAGGCACGATTTCATGCAGTTGCCCACTGATGTGCCCACAGGACAAGTTTGTGAGCACTGTGGTTGTGGACACCCAGACCCATCTCCAGGAAGACAGTTACCCTCGAGAGTTCCTGGCACTTTCATTCATACTTCTCCTATAGGATGCCATGACCACCTGGCACAATAGTTATTTTACCAACTTATTTTTGGAAAGTCAGAAGTAAGGAGGCATGGAATTAACAGCAGAAAACCTTTATACCTTTCAGGAATGCATTTCACCAGGAATTGAGAGCTTGTCCCAACATGCAGTGCCTGAGTGCCAGAAGTCCATTGCCAAGGGTGCAAAGCTTCCTGCTCCTGCAGCACGGTTACACTAAACACCTAGCACAAGCAGCTGATCTTGTTTTTTCCCCTCAGTTTTCAAGGCTGTCCCACAGACAGCAGTGAGATCTTTGCATGGGGGATGCAGCATTAGATTTGAACTCTTGCTCTATATCACTGTATAGTTCGCTCTTGTATGAAGACTATGTAGGTGGGGGGATAGGGCCTCATGTTACAGACCCAGAAATGTAAATCTGAGCTTCCCTTTATGCCCATACTGAAGGGTAAGCAAGTTTCACAGTGATGTGAAGAAAAAGCCCTTCATTTGAAGAGGTGATGATGCAGATGGACAGCATTCAAAATCAAGGGGAGCAAGGGAAGGGAACATCCAAACCAAGAGCTGAATAGGGACACTTACTGCCTTTCTAGCCTGTCCAGTGATGGCTGGATGTTGGTCTCAGTGCTTGGGTCACTGGAACTGGTAGCCTTTGGTAAATAAGCTATAGGAAAGTGGTAGCTAGCTTAAAAAAATCATATCACTGTGTTTAAATGTGAGGAAAAGGTAAGTAGCTTATGGTGAAGTCTCTTGGTGTGATTGACTTGGGTTTTTTAATGTATTTATTTACTTACCCTTCTAAAAGCATGGGTGCTGGACAGAGGAACTATGGTGTATATGGATGAAGGCAGGCAGGCGGGAACATGTGGTTGGGGGCATGGGAATCTTTGAAACTGGATTTCCCTCTGGAGATGTTGTCATATGAAACTCCCCTCTTCAGCATCACCATACGAGGATGGTCATCCTCCTTCCCTATATCCTTTAGGATAACCCAGCTGATTTTGCTATAGTTAAAGAGCAGTTAAAGAGCAGCTGCTCCTTGGCTTTCCATTTGCTGCTCTGTGCTGCACAGAGTGTGTAGATCATGGGACAGACCATTCCTGGGCAGTGCCCTGTTCTTCTCTCAGTCCTCTTGCAGCTCTGTTCCCCTTGCCTGGGACTGCAGTCCCTGGGGTTCATGTGACTTCTCCACCTGGGTCTGCTCTCTTCCTGCTCTCACCCTGCCTATGATGAAGAGGACCTTTACGCAGAGTTACTGGGGTAAGTTGACTGAAAATTATCCTCTACCTGATTTGGATGTCATGTAAGACCCAAGGTGGCCCTGTAGAATGCAAGAGACAATTACACTCTTTGTGGGAGTCATGGGTAAAGTAATGCATGGGGGCTTAGAATTGCAGAAGGCAAACATCTACTGACAGTCTTCCTATCCCATCCTCTAACATGCATTCTGTACATGCTCTCTCACAGGGAAACTGTTCTGCAAACATTATAGAGACCTGTAATGTATTAAAATGAAGTTTAGATTAGCATCCTCCCACCTGCAAATCCAGGTGCTTTACTTAACATGAGTCGAGCTCTCCAGAGCTTGGAGACAGCCATAAAGCTTCTGTGAACATCCTTAAATAACTGTTCTGCATGTATAAATGCTGCTTCTTTGAAATCAACTACCTAATTTTCAGAGCAAGTGATAGGTATTGCTGTACGTAGCTCTCTCCTTCCCTGGGCATGAATTGCCCTATTCTTCTGCTGAAGAGCATGGACCAGGGCCCAGAGTGGCAGTTTTTGTATTACATACTTCTGTCTGGTCAAATTTTCCTTCTCCATTTAGTGGAAGGTGCAAGTGGGCAAGAGAGAAGAAATGCTGTATTGGAGAAAAAAAAGAAGGAAACTGTGTGGAAGATTTAAGATAAAATAATCATTGGTAGCCATTTGGAGGTGTCCAGATAATGTGGTGGAGGGGTAACATCACAATGTATCACTGTCTTGTAATCATCAGTGTTATCCTAAAAACTCTCCAGATCATCACAGGGGTATCATTTCCCCAGGTGTGGAGTATATCAGTTATTTTAAAGGGCACCCTGAAATCTAAGCTGTGTCTTCTGCTGGTGTGGGGTGGCATAGTTACATGACCTTAGCAAAGCTCTGAGGATTTATTCCAGCTGAAGTTCTGGTTTATTGTCTAATTGCCATAAACCACCCCACATGTCGGCTCAAGGTGTGAGTACAGAACGCTGCATCCAAGGGAAGTTTTAGGGGAAGCAGAAATAACACAAAACTTGCTCGCCACAGCTAGTATCCTGCTGGGATGCTGGGATTAAGCTGGTGAATGCTTATAAACAGCACGGCTGGCCTTGGTTGTAGCTTTCCCTTTAATCCACATAGCGCGGTTCCACTCGAGCAGCCTCCTGAACCTTAGAGTCAATACTGCTTCTGAGGAAGAAAAGCTGCCAATGAAGGGGCTGGTTGCCCGGTGTCCCCTTCTTCTGGTTTATGTGTTGGGAGGCTAATTGAAGAAAGTTCGCACCGTAGGGGGAAAAAATTGGAAAAGACAAATAGGGAAAGGATGATTGGATTTTGCTGTCAGCCTGAGGAGGTGAATAGTTGGAGCGCGGAGTTTATTGTGAAACGGAGGCCTAACCCAGTGGCCTTTGAAATCAGTAGAGAGCCTCCAACTGGCTTCAGTGTCTCTTTGTTCTAAGCAAGGGGAAGATCATGGAAATAGGAAAGCAAATAGATAACAGGCTTTAGAACCGCAGAATGCACACTTATCCTGGGCTCTACAGACATGCAATTACCTGTCCAGGCTGATGGGGAGACAAAATAGTGATGTTTGCCTTAAGGGAAATGATTTTTAAAACAAACAAACAAACAAACAAACGAAGAAGTAATGCATTCAGGGGAATTAGATGGGGGTGTCTGCAAAGGATGAGGATTAAAGTCTTGCTTCTGCCTGTTGCATTCCTGCCCAAACCTGACTTTAGAAGCAACGTAAAATAGTGCAGCAAGCAAAGGAGCCAGTTCCAGTTCTACAAGGAGCTGGTGGGTATCATTAGCCAAAAGATAAAGAAGACTAAATAAAAAGCAACCAATAACTTCCTATTGTAGAGTCAAAGAACTGGAAAGATCTGTTAGGGAGTATACAGGAGGGAGCATATCCAAGTTGGCAATAAATTGAGGACAGACAGGTTGTCTTGGGAGTCTTCAATCTACCTGTCTGTCTGTGCACGTGTCAGCCATCTTGATGGGCATCCTATATGGGGCATCCTTTAACTACAGTAGAAAATCAGAATAGTCCATGAGATATACTGAACAATGCCTGCTTACTATGGCGATGGGCACTCCAGAAAGCGATCATATGGATTCCTTGACAAATTGTAATTCAGTGGGGAGAGAGAGTGGTCTGAGAGGAGGTCTTTGCCAGATGGATAGCCTCCAGAGGACTCCCCCTACAGGGACTAATGGGTCTTCACTGGAGACCTTTAATTCATATGTTGATTTTATATTCTTTAAGGGAAATAAAATGAGCTCTGAACACCCCACCTCTGCAGGTAGGGTCTTTGGTGGCATGTGGCTAGATGTTGGCTCAGAACCTTACAGACACCTGAGTAAATACTCTGGATTTTACATTTAGTGAGGCCCATCAGGTATTTAAAAGTGTATCTGCTTTTAAACAGGTAAATCCATTATGTAGGTGATATTAATATCCTTGAACAGCCAATGAACTGGTGACTCTCGGAATCACAGAGTCATGAAGGTTTGAAGGGACCTCTGGAGATCATCTAGTCCCCAGCCCAAGCAGGGTCAGCTAGAGCAGGGTTGCCGAGGGCCAGTTCCAGCTGGGGGTTGAATATCTCCAAGCAAGGAGACTCCACAGCCGCTCTGAGCAACCTGTTCCAGTGATGACCACTCTCACAGTAGATAAGTTCCTTATGTTTAAATGGCATTTCCTGTATGCCACTTTGTGCCTGTTGTCCTGTCAGTGGCCACCACTGAGAAGAGTCTGGCTCCATCCTCTTTACATTCTCCTGTCAGGTATTTATACACATGGATAAGATCCCCTTGAGCCTTCTCTTCTCCAGGCTGAACAGTCCCAGCTCTCTCAGCCTCTTCTTGTGTAACAGATACTTCCATCCTTTAATCATCTTCGTGGCCCTTTGCTGGACTCACTCCAGTATGTCCATGTCTCTCTCGTACTGGGGAGCCCAGCACTGGATGCCTAGGCTACAAGCACTGTCATTTGGAGATCATCCACCATATCCATCAGAAAATGATCCAGGGAGGCAGGATCTGGACCCGTGTGTCCCAACTCCCCACTCTGACAGCAAGGCCACGTTTTCTAGCCAGGCTTGGAGTGGTTCCCTTCTCTGGCTTCTCTTCCTCACTATAATGAAAACCTGGTTGGACTGATTATCAGAAGTAGAGAAGTTGATGAGTCACTGTCTTGTAGAGCAGCGCAATTTTGTGTGGAGCACTGCACTGATCTGCCTACCCATCTCGGGCAAAGATTTATTTATGGTGCTCTCCGAAGTGATACTGTAATATCCTTTTCTAGCCCACATTCCCTCTGGTGCCTGCTCACTACGAAATTTCTTTTTTTTCCCCCCCAATGTGTTAAATAAGATTATAGAGTATTGAGGTTGAAGGGAGCAGGATATTGTTAGGATTTTTATCATCAAATTACTACTTTAAGCAAACTGGAAGTCTCTGATCAATCATGTAGAGCACAGTGTACTAGTCCTGGCCTTGACGTCCGCTCTCCTCTCAAAGCCTAGGAAGATTCAGTGAGGATCCAGAGGTTACCCGAGGTAAAGGTGGAAAACATATCAGTGTGAACAGCTTCTTCTGTTGTTGGCTCCTTCACTCTCAGGGAGAGTTCAGAGGCAATAGATTTGTCTCAGTGAAACATTTCTCCTGCTCTGTAAGTCGTGCTTCACTAATGTACTCTTCTACCAGGAGGCTATGTGCAGTTTATGCCCATTCCAAAAATAAGAGTGCATCTCCCCAGTCCTCCCCAGCCTCCTTGCTCTGCCCTGGGAGGGGCTCGAGGGGCTGGTGGAGGCATCTGATGCTTGCAGGGAAATGCGGATCCTTTGCCATCTTCTTCAATGCAGCATGAGAAAAGGGTTCTGCTGAGGGTGTTTGTGGCAGGCAGAGCTGGCTGGCCACTAGTTTCTCTTCATCTGTTGTAGGCATGAAGGTGATCAAGTCATATTTAATTTTGATATAAAATTAGGATGTGTCTAGAGGCAAATTCAGTGTGTTTCTTGGCAAGCGATCTGCATTGCCCTCGGCACTGCTGATTTTAGATTGCTAAATGCAAGTGATAAAGTGGTATATTCTCTGCTTCAGAAGAAGGCTAGCATCTCCCTTTCTACGGTGGGCTAGTGGGTGCATGGTGGTGATGTTCCTTTCATCTCCTGAAATACTAAATTTGCCCCATTTTGACTCGTGCCACCCTTCAGTCAATATAGGGAGGCTACTCAGTATAATACCCAAAAAGTTAACCCAGAGGGGCAGCAGTGAAATGGTTAACAAGAAGGGCAGGGGAGCACAGAGAGATGGAGATGAAATGGAGATGAAACGGGATTATCCAGGACAAGTTGTTTCGGTTTGCTGCAGGGGATGAGTCACTGGTGATGGTGGCTAATGTAGATTGCAAGAGATGTGCGTCTTTTTCTCTGAGTGAGATTTTCAATGGAAAATATGGTTTAAATGTGGACTAATGTCAAATGATACAATGGGGACAATAAAATGCATATGTTAAACTGAACAGGTCTGCAGCCAGCCAACTGGTGAAAGTATTGATGGGTTATTTATTGCAGATTATATGACAGGGGAAGAAAGCTGGCTCATCAGGGGCTAGGAAATTAAATGTTATTCTCCTGTCATGGTAGGTGCTGAAATCAGTCTGTTACCTCCTGTTACCTCTTCTGATGTGCATGCAAGGCAGCCTGTCGCTCGGTGGATGAGGCCAGCTTTTTAGAGTTGTAGCTGGCTAATTTTGAGGGCAGCAATAACATTTCTGGTTATGAATTTCAGAGCACAAAATGTTTTCTGCATAGATCAAGAAAGATGACATCCCTGCCAGGTAAACTATTGATTACCTATTATGGAAGTGTTTTTACATAGAGAGCTTCTTTGAACCATCAAATAATGGTGCTACTAGAAGCATGATACTGAAGTAGACCTGCCTTTTTTTTCTGTTTGTGCAAAATTTTGACTTCCATAGGCTTCAAGAGAGATCACCCATTTTACACCCCTACAGGGCTTGATGCTGATTCCGTGTCATGTAATTCTGTGCTATTATGTCAATACTGTGTCTCTCCTTCCCTGTAGACATGTAACAACATTTATCAAAGTCAAAAAACTCATGTTGGGAATGTATTAGCCAGGGCAAATTTAATCCTGTGCTTAGCATCCAGTCAGTGATACTGGTCCCCAAACCCTTCTTAGATCTTTAAGCCTGGTTGCGGTAACGGTTCTTGTTACAGAGGCACACACAATCAAATCCAAGAGGTGTTAAAAATCAGATTTATTCTTCAATAAAAATCCGATAACATTAGTGAACCACAGACTCCATGATATAAGGGGAAGTAGTACTACACGGCTGATTTAAGAATGCTTAAGGTTTAGAAAAGATGGCTCAAGATGTGCATATCACTCATCTAAAAGATGAGGACTCTCAACCTCAACTGAGGAGAACTGACTCAAAATGTCCTCTGGCAGGGCACTATTTATACCCTTGTCAAATCTGATCTGTGGTCATTTTAACCCTCATTGGCCAAAAGGTCAACTTTTCCATGTTCCTGATGTGTGTCGGATTGGTCAGTTTGACTTTCAACCCACAGCCCCTAGGGTTTGGTGGTTTTTTTCCTCTCCTCCCTGTCCAGAGGAGTTTTGTTTTCTGTCAGGGTGGGTGTACCTACCATACAGTTCTGCACACACAGTCGGTGCCCTCGGTGACTGGTTTAGTTGGCCCAGCTTTTCTCAAAGCAGGAAAAGATATCTCCTGCTTTGAAAACAGTAGTCATTTCTTTCCTCATCTGCCAACATCTGTTGGTGTGTGCCAGTCATAACTTAGGTGTCTTAATCCAAAGTAGATCGTGCTCTAACGCCTACCAAACCCAGGCCTAAAGAGACTTAGATCATCCCATGGCTTTTGGGGACCATTGCTATATAAATGATTAATAGTTATAGCATACATGCCATGGCCCTCCATGGCTGTTAATACCAACGTTTGGCAAATTTTGGCAAGAGTGCTGAGCGTTGAGGGTTGCCTTATGGCCATCCTTGATGTGTTATGTGCTGCAGATAAGTGCTAACAAGTACCTAATCAGGTAGAGCCGGAGAGATAAGACTGCTGCTTTTCCAGTGGAGGGACAGACTAGAAGTCCAAATCTACCCTGTGGTAACATACAGCAAAGTTTTGTGGGGACTTTATGTGCAAACTGATTGCTTTTTACTGGAGAGACATTTCTTCTACTGTAAAGAACCTGGTGACTAGTACCTGACAATGGGGTTCATTGCATTTGGCTTATAAAAATATTATATATATAACAGCAAAGATTAAGGACCTGAGTCTGTTCCTACTGAGATGGCTGTGAGATTACCAAGCAAAGAGCACTCAGCTTTATGAAGTGATTTGGTAAATCTGAGTGAAATCAGGAGTTGCTGTTGAGAGCAACCTAAAAAACACCACAGATGAGGCAATCTGAATGCAAGCTGAATAGATGGGAGTTACTGCTTTATGCAAGAGACAGTCATATGGAGTCAGGACATGGGCAAAAAGCAAGGCTAACCAGCTTAGTAGACAATTAGGCTGCGGCTGAGCAGAAGGAGATAGTCGTGTGATTTAAATGCCAGCAGAGCTGTTGGATCGCGGTTCTGCTCTTAACTCTGCCGCAGGCTCACGGGCTCCTTCATTTGCTATTGATGCTCTCCCCTGCACAACCTTGTTTCTGCTTCAAAGCTGTTGAAGTACAGGGGTGGCCATATGGGGAGCAAAATGTTTTGCTAAAGACTTTGAGCTCATTGCAAAAACAGTCAGATCCTGGTTGACAGAGGGATGCTGGCAGCAAGGCTGATTCCTACAGTATCTATAGCTCTATATGCATATATATGTATTTATATAGCTATGTATGTATGTGTAGCTGTAAGGCTGTCATTCTTGTCTCTGCCTATTACAGACTTGGAAGTGCTTTTTAGGAGGTGGTAGGGGAGGTAGGAGCGTAGCTGTACCCTCACCTTCTCCACCCTGATCTCTCCTGATGTCTCTGGCTGGCCACAGAGAGAAGATGAGGGGACCTGCACCATGGTTTCCAGCAGGCTAAAGCAAAAGCTGAGACTCTCTGCTTTATAGCAAAAAGTATTGTAAAACAAGGAGTTGGTTGTTTCTTGCATAAAGGAAACTGCTTACTGTGATTATCTAGCAGAGCGGTGGCACTTTTGAAAAACCCCTGGTATGTGGCAGACCCATATTGGGAACACAGATCAATCACCCACTCTAAAGGCAGTATTTGACAGCAGGTTTTATGCCAAAATGTCCAAGTCAGTGTTCCGCACGTGGGGAGTTTCTGGGTTTCCCAACACAGCCCCAGTGGCTGGTAAAGCCCAGCAGTTCAGGAGCCAGCACTGGTCTTTGGAAGTGGCCAGTCTTCCTGCCACCACTCACCAGTGCCATGGAGGGGCTGAAACCTTTCACACAACAGCCTCAGGAAGCTCAAACTCATTCATGCACGTCTCATGCACATGGAAAGTTCTCTAGGAGCACAGAGTTTGCTGTGGAAAGGGGAAGGGGAAGGGAGGGACGGATGGGAAAGAAGGGGCAGGTGGGAGAAAAGAAATAGGACAAGTGCAGGACAGACTTGGGGCCCGTGATGGCCAAACCTGCTAGCCAGAATGTGCCAGGAGGAAGCAGAGGTCATGACCAGCCATCAAAATATCTCCAGGATTCCTTGCCAGTCATTTCTCCCTGGAAGGACAAAGAAAACAGGAGACTCACTGACTTCATGTCATCCCAGGAGCCTCCAGGACAGTGTCATCAGCCATAGCATGCCATAGGCTGACCTTCTCTACCCTGAGTCAGACTTTGTCCTCTCGTGGTTTGGAACCCCCTCTTGGATGGGCCAGAGAAGATCAGACTGCCAGAGGCCAGAGTGTGAAGGACTGAACAGGCCGTGATGGCCATGTCCTGCATGGCCAGGAGCAAAAATGAGTGTGACATGGCTCTCCAGCCGAAACACAAGAAAATGTGAGGAGCACCGTCCTTAATTTGTCAGTCATGCAGAGCGCTGGCGACGTGAGGAATGGGAGGTAACACCCAGTGGCACAGCCACCGTTAGGGATGGGGATGGTGTGTGCATGTGCTCAGCCCTGCTCTGCAGCAGTGGGGCAGTTACTTTCTATCGGTCTCCTCTCCCACAGATGTACCAGGAATATCTGCCAAATAAGCTGTATAAGCTGTTTGACTACAAAAGCCAGTGAAATAGTAATTTTGGCAAGGAACAAGTTTTCTGGAAATCAGTTACCTAAAATTCAACCTCCAGCTGGGTAAGGTCTTTCAGATTCCAGTATAGCGTTTGTATTGCCTGATGGATTTCTTGTGTTGGGGATTGCTCTCTCCTAATTTCAATTATGGCTGCTTTCAAGAAATGCAGCAAGGAACACCGTTTAAAACCAAGTCAGACAGCTCTTCCCCATTCACCTTTCAAATATGGGCAATGAGGCCATTGATCTTGCCACCTTGTTACATCCAGAGATCATAAAATGAGACTCGTGCTTAAGTGGATTAGGTAGTTTTGCTCAGTGGCTTCACGTGGACAGCAGAGACCGTGAGCCAAGATTTCTGGTTCCCTGCATTGCCTGTTGGCAGCAGCGGGGCTCTTCCGCAGTGTGTGACATGGCCACCTGTTTCATTATCTGGTAGAAAGCTGGGGCTTCCTTTGTGTGTACCTTCCTAGGGCCTGTCCTGGATCCCTCCCACAGAGCCGGATTTCTTCCCTGTTTATTTCCTTCCTCTGTCCTTCATATGCTTCAGTCTCTAAATCTGCAGAATGCAGCTGGAAGATGCTATGCAGACAAGCTTAGAGATTGCAGCTTGCGTGTGAATTCCCCTGGACTCTTGGTATAACCTCCAGGTACTCTGTAGGTGCTAGGAGATGAGTAGATGGCTTTGTGCCACGATAAAAAATGTGCAACACTTCCTGCAAGCAAAAAGGAGACACTGAAGGTGTTGTACCCTGTTAAGAAAGGGTAGTCCTCCACTCATAGCTTTAGTAAGGGCAGATATTCAGACCTTGTTATGCTCTAACACCACCACCCCCCCCCCAAATAAAAAAAGTGGATTACCAGAAAATGCACAAAAAGCAGTGGGAAGGCAATGCAAAGTGGGGGGATAACTCTGGAGAGCTTGTCCAAGGGATGAGTAAAAGGGCTTGTGCGACCTAGCTACAAAAATTTAATGGATGTAAAAACTGAAGAAAGAGGGGAAATGATTTGGCTTAGTCAAAGGGCATAGCACTTAGCAGTAATGGGGGAAATTATGGAAGGTTAAAATCCAGGTTGAGTACAGTACAAATTTGCAGTCAGATGTGTTAGTTTAGAGAATAACCTCCCATGGAGATGTGTGTCACTGAGTTGGCATTTTGTAACTAGGTAAGTGCACAAAAGGAATAAGGGCGAGTGGGCATCTGGATAAAGGAGTGGTGTGTGAGCCAGTCTGTTGAGATATGAATGCATGTGAAGCTGTGTTGTGAGGACTGATGGGTATTTTGCTCGTAAGTAATATGAACAGAAGAGCTGTGAGAATCTAGTGGGATGGCTTCCCACGCAGCTATCCCAAGGAAGACTCTTATGGGAAAAATCACAAATCAGCAGGGTTTATTGGAACGTTTTTATGTCCAGTGCTTGCTGTTCATAGTTCCCACAACCTTTTTCACTTACTGATGGGCAGGCACCACTATTCCCAATTTATGGACGCAGTAAAGAGAAGACGTGGAAGGCCAAGACTCTCTGTAGTCACTTAGTTGGCTAGCAGCTGACCTGAAAAAAATTATTTCTTATCATTTAGGCTTTTCTCTGAAGAATACCATCTCTGAAGCTCATAACTTTGTTTTTTTTTCTTTTTCCAATCGATACTGGAACCTGCTGTACCAAAGTGCTGCTGGGAAGCTGTCTCTTGGAGAGGGGGGTAATCTCCAGCTGAATCACAAGAAAGATTGTACCTGTCAGATTTACATCACAACTTTTGAGATTTTCTGAAATGCTTTTTAAAAATATTTGGGTTCTCCAGACCCAAAAGTAGAAATGTCTGAGGTCTTTTCCGCAATCATGCTGGCAACTTCATCCAGGAAACAGCAGCATTCTTGGCTTCCTACAGTGCCTGTTGTTATACCCAGTATGAAGAAGCTGCTATTTTCTAAATTTACAGGAAGCCACAAAGTTCATGTGTTCATTCATTTATTTTTCATCCATACACTGAGCAGGAGGCAGCCAGCAGCTGTTGCACCAGGATCCAGAAAGGGAGAGAATGACAGCAAATCAGGGATTACAAATAAGTCCCTTGTTCGTTTGGAAGTGTAGCAGAATTTCCAAGTGAACAAGTCAGAGACAGAGACATCTGTAATTGTTAAGGAGCTGGTTCCTAGCTAAGAAGTTAGTATAGTGAAAAGTCAGTCTGGAGCTCCAAAGATATATCCAGACAACCACAACCCTTTTAACTCTGCAAATCTTGGAACAGTTGTGAATTTGTCCTGAGACAGAGAAGTCCAGTGGTGACAAGAGACATTACATTTTCTTTTCTTTCCCTGCTCATTTGATTTTCCTGTTTATTCCTAGCATCACATACAAGACACGGTCGTTTTTCCAATCTCTTTAAAGCCCTAGGATCCAGTTCTGCTCATTCTTCATTCTGTATTTATTTAATATGTGCAAGCAGATGTTGGTTGATGAAACATGCTACTGAACTGAATGAAGCCATCACAAGAGAAAATGGGTTTATTTTTCTCCTTAATGACAATTCAGATAAGTACGCAATGATTCCTAGAGAATTTTGCATTGAGATCATGGAGTTCCAGGCAGCTCTCCTTCCATAGTTCTCCTCAAAGCCTCAGCCTTGGTCCTAGAGTGTCATGTTCATATGCTTTGAGCTCTTGGTACTGATGATGTTATGCAGTGAGATGCACTGGGGACTTGGAACAAAGCAGCCGGCATGGACTTGATGTTCAAAGATCCCATGTTGATTACCAGACCCACAGATGTCAGTAAAAAAGTACTACCCAAGCACCACACCTCTAAACCTGAACAAAACCATGGAGCCATGCCCTTCCTCTCAATCTGTGTGTAGCGTTGATTGATGACAACAAGGAGACAGTATCTCTTACCTAAGGCCCATGTCTGAACACAGTGGCCTCCAGATTAGTACCTGGAGAGACAATGCCTCCAGGTCCATGAGCATACAAAGGTGCTAGCGTGATGCTGGTGCGAAGACAGGCTTTGACATACATAAAATTGGTAGCCCAGATACCTGCTGCACTGTGATGGCTGGTGGTTGGCGTCTCGGCTAACAGACTAGGAGTTTAACCAGCTACACAATATTAGGTTAAAGAAAAGCTGTTGTAGTGGTAAGACTTCCAGGACTGGCCACTGAAGAGAATATATAACACACAGTGCAGTGTTCCCAGATCTCTATATGACTGTCTGTATCTGACACCCTTTACTGCTTAACTTAACTTACAGACTTTGTAGTAGCAAGTATCTTAGACATGCAAACAGCAAGATCTCCTTCCTGTCTGAGATGGGATTTTTTTTTTCTAAATTGGTTAGTGCCAATTGCCTGTGCTTCCTGAAAGCTAAGTAACTGCAGTTGGGATCATCTTCATGGAAATTTCTATATGCCCCTTGCAGAGAAGCCAATAACCAGCTGTCAAGCAATGAACCTCAGCCCAAACACCCGACCAGGACAGCTGCTAAATGGGTATGGAAGGAGTGATGACTCCACATCCACATCCGATTCCTGCCTCTGTGTGACGGCACGATTGCAGGGTTGCATGACTGCTTGCACAGTGGGCTTGGGCTGCTGCAGAGTGGCTGTCCCAGCTATGCAAGAAGCTCCCAGGTGGAGATAAGGGAACGGCTGCTGTTGGACTGCCCATAAATTCAGCCCAATTAGGGATGGAGATGATGTCTTCTTTGTTGTGGATGAAATACTGTGATCATCAGTGCTGGGTTGTTGTAGCTCTTCCTTGGTGGCCAGCGGTCTTTAAAGGTGGTCTTGCCTCATTCAGCCCCTACAGACCTCCCACAATTGATAGCAGGGTGAACTTTGCTTTTGTCACTTACCAGCTCCACAGCAATAAAATGTTGATTGCAGTTTTGTTGCTTCTTTCCTTGAAACGTAGGCTAGCATCTCCTGTTATGCTACTCAAGGAACAGTAGAGATGGTGTATTTGGAATATTTAGAGCAGAAGTTTACAGTTAGCTAATCTGCAGCTTGAGAGAAGTAATATACATCGTTCAGGAGTATAGAGAGTTGTTTTGTTATTATTTTATTAAAAGTGCATTTTTTGGTAAAGGGGATCCTTAGCCAATAATCAAATAAGAGAAGCTGCAGATCACTAGGAAAACAATAAAGGATCAGACTAATAACTCTTAGGGCCTCATTTGCTCTCCAGTTAATTAAACAGACGACACAGATGCTGCTGCTGTTAATAATATCATTCAATTACTGTGCTGCTAAGTATTATGGTCCCCAGGAAACCATTACCCAGTGCTGATTGAGAAGGGGAGCTGTGAAGGGCTACTTAGGGGACAATAAACCATGTCTCTCTTGCAAAGGGGGCTGAAAGCAGTGTTTACTAGAGACACTGGGTGCTCTAGTACAAGTAGGTGCAAGGTTGTTTGAGGTGGTGGAGGAGCTGAAGGGCTAATCTGAAAAGGTATGCTCCTACCCCAGGTGTGCTAACGAAGCTCAGAGCAGCTGCTCAGAGGTCAATGGGAGGCATTTTTTATGAAGAAAGGGCTGGGGAGGAAGGCTCTTTGCTTATGGAAAGAAGAGAGTGTGTGCATGTAGCAGTTGGGAGATGGGTGGTGAATAAAAGGGAATTGGAAATGGAAATGAATGTATCTCAACACCCCAGAGTATACTAAGCATCCCTCAGAGAGGGACAGGGGATATCATAAAAGCTTCATTGAGCAGTGCAGGTAATAGATTCACTTGTCTAATATTTCCATTCTCCTAGTTTGAGGGCGAGTGTAAACTCCAGGGCTGGCAGTGGAAGACCTCATCTCAGCCCTTGCAACTTTATCAAACTCAGCTTTCTCATCCCAGGCATTGCAGCAACATGGACTATCGAGCTGAAGGAGCACAGCACAGCATGGTCCCAGGTGGGCCCCGTTCATGGCACAAACCTGCTTCCCCCAGCATCCCGGGAGTGCGATGCACAAGGGTGTGAGGGGGCAGAGGATGGGTGTTGAAAGGAAACTTCCCCAGAGTTCTGATGCCTCCTTGCACCATTTCTCCTGTCCCAGTCTGTTCAGTATCCCTCACGTCCCCCACGAGGGCCAGAGGGTGCTTATTTTTTTTCTTTTTTCTTTTTTGTTCTCCTTTTCTCTGTGTTTGCTTGTACAAAATGAGCTTTTGTAGTACTTATCTATACTGGGGTAGCAGCTGGAGACCCTGACCAGGGATGTTGGGGGCCTTGTATGCTGTGGTGCTCAAGCTGGCAGGTAACAAAAGTCTGGGATTAATGGTCTGTGTGCTCGGTACTTTCAGCTGTTCTCTGGTCCCCAGGAAATGCCTTGGGTCATGGTCATAATAGCTTAAGTAATATGAAGAAATGTGTTGGAAAATGCTTGGCAGTAGCTCTGTGTAAGAAAACCTCTCCTGCATGGCTGCACTGACATTTTGAGCACAGTGCTAAGGAGTTTGCTCTGTATAGGGCTACTTCTTCACGGGTTATCAGGGTAAGTGAGTGAATATGAGGGTTTGGGGTGCTAATACTCCATCCATAAGGAAGTTTCACAGTGTCGGGAGCTGCACTGCCATGTGGTGACACCAAGCTGCCTTATAACTGGTTTTGCTAGTTGCAGAGGGATCCTTTACTGGCATCTCCTAGAGCGCTGTGCCAAGATCAGAGTTTCAGATTGCATGTTGAAGGCTAAAAAGATGTATGCTTGTGCGTGGATTTGCCCGTGGTACAAAATGATTCAACCCCAAACCAGTAAGCAGGGAACTGTATTCACTTCTGAAAGATGCTCTGGGGAAAGCGGTCCATTTTCTTTAAAGCTCAATTTAAAAAAAACCAGACACCTGTATGATTTTTTTACCCAAACTTGCATTTATTCATTCAGGTTCTCCTTTGTCACTATCTTAATATACTATGCCAAAATAATTTCAGATGGCTTTAATGCCACAGACACCTGTGCCCCCACTGAATTATTGTCTGAGCGCTTCAAATACAGAATGCAGAGAATGTTCTGGCCCCTGGGACTTGTAGCGTGACCTGGCAATTAGCATCTCTTTGCTCTTTGGCCATGAGCCAGGTGTGGACTTGGGAACACGCTGGGATCTGAGACCTGGGCATGCACCGGCATCTCACTAGCCCTTGGGTTGGAAAAAGCCCATGAAAGACCAAGGCTAACCCAGATCTGGTGGTGTTGCCAGGGGGTGGACCTCCTACTTATCCTCACACTGGGGTGATCCAGATATTTTCAGCAGCTCCAGCTCACCGGGGCTACGTAGCAGCTCTTTCTGGAGAGTGGGGAAGTGTTGGTGGCAAAGACACTGTGCTTTCCTTGGCCCAAGGCAGCAGCCAAGGACAGTGCAGTATAAGACTGAATCTCTCAGGATGTGTTCTAGCACCGTGGCAAACTCAAGCAGAGAAAAGTTGGAATAGGAGGATACAGTGAAGCAGTAGCAAAGGAAATTTGGACTCAGTTCTGTGTTTGAAAAATGGTAAATTGGGACTAATGTCAATCGGGGGAATTAAATACAAGAACAGCCCAGCCCCTTACGATCGCCACTGCTGAGGAAGGAGATTTATTGTGAATGAAATCATTCTCCAGGGTGCTTTGGTGTAAGCAAAGCATCTCCTTGTTTCTGTACGGTTTTTCTCTGCTGGCACTGACCTGTCCAAAGGCAGCTCCGGATCTCCTTTGCGTCAGCAGAGCAAGGATCAGCCTTGCAAGGCAGAGACGTGCCGCTACACTCGCCCGGTCACTTGGGGGTTTGAGAGGTGGGGGGGACTGGGGTGGCACAGGTGAGCGGATCCAGGTCCATGCTCCAAGTTTGGGGAGGTGGAAACCTTTCCAGGACACTGTTTTCCTTGTGTTTCAGCTCTTTCCCAGCCCCTTGGAAAGGGGCTGGCAGCCTGTGCTCCTAAAGACGCTTGCCTGCTATATTGTCAGGGGTGCTTGGTGACCGTGCAAACCTTCCCAGTGTTCCCGTTTTAGTTTCTGGTGACGCTTCCTTTATTGCGGATGTGGTCATGACTTGCTAGCTGGCAACAAAGCTGGTGAAAGCTGGAAGGACTGTCCTATGAACAGCAGCTAAGGACTTTGGGTTTGTCTAGTTTGGAGAAGAGGAGGCTGAGGGGTGACCTCATTGCTCTCTACAGCTTCCTGAGGAGGGGAATCAGAGAGGAAGGTGCTGATCTCTTCTCCCTGGTATCCAGTGATAGGATGCATGGGAGTGGTTCAAAGCTGCACAAGGGGAGGTTTACACTGGACATTAGGAAGCATTTCTTTACCGAGAGGGTGGTCGAACACTGCAACAGGCTTCCTAGAGGGGCGGTCGATGCCCCCAGCCTGTCAGTGTTTAAGAGGCATTTGGACAATGCCCTTAATATCATGCTTTAACTTGGTCAGCCCTGAAGTGGTCAGGCAGTTGGACTAGAGGATCATTGTAGGTCCCTTCCAACTGAAATAGTCTATTCTATTCTGTTCTATTCTGTTCTGTGCAGTCATCCCATTTCTGTCCCAGGGATGGATATATTAATTAAGACCAACCCCACTGTGAGGAGCTCCACGTGTGCTTGCAGGGATGGGACCACTCTCCACCGAGGCTTTGGCTTTGGTGCCTCTGCCGGTTGCCCAGCCACCAGCCCATGTCTGCAGCCTGCTGAGATCTGTGGATCTCTGCCCCTGCCTCAGCTGCTCCTTCCTCTGATGTTTCTTTGCTTACCCATTATTGTAATAAAAGCTTTTCTTTCTCATAAGCTGCCACAGACATCTCTTCAACCATGGTGATAAAACACAGCCATTAACTCTTTCTGAGCTGATCTTCCCCATCCCACACAATGTGTTGACATTTTTTATTTAATTCTTCAGCATTCCGCATTTTCACGAGGGATTCCCTCTGGGCTGTACTAATTAATCTCATTGAATTGCAGCAAGAAACACACCTGCAATTTTTTCCCCTGCTTTATTTATTTGTTTATTTGTTTGTTTTATTCTCATATAGTGATATTTGGGTTCTGCATTTGAGGATGTGAGGAGCTGTCAGGAGTTGGTACTAGTTCTCTATCCCAGTTACTGGTCTCTATCTGGACTTTGCCTGAGCATTAAGTAACCTCCTTTCTGCTGAAGACCAAAGCAACACATTCTTCTAATATACGGCTCATTCTGATCCTGCCCTAGTTCCCTAGCTGCCTTCTTTCCTTACACATCCAGAGAAGCCTCTTCTATTTGCTTTAATGTTCACCAGGCCATTCTCATCTTACCGCCACATATAGAAACTTAGCAGACATGGATTGGCTGATTTGTCAATTTGTCCTTTTCCTATTCCTTTTAAATATTCCTGTCAATTCTTCCCTTGCAATAAATATTACTGTAATATTGCAAGAAATTGCAAGATCTATTGCAATAAGTATTGTAATCTAATCCTGATATTCTTTGTGCATTTTTCATAGAGAAATTTTAAGCTGCTTTTTTATCATCCCTATGTTCTTCATACCAAGTGATTCACTTACTAATCCCTTTAATTTTTCACCATTGTGCTCTGGATATTAAGGACTTGGATACCTGCTTTTGCTTATCCTTCTTTTTAATTTAAACAGTACTGTGAACACTTGATCAAACACCTTCCATAGTGTCCTCACTGTTCATCTAAACCAAGTATAAATTAGAATTGCTTTTTGCTGGCTCTGCTGCTATTTTTTTTTGGGGGGGGGGATGGGGGAATCTATTGCCTATCACATCCAGGAAGGATGGAGCTCAGGTATCACTAGTAACAGTAATTCTCCACTTGCCATCTAGAAAATTACGAAATGACACATTTCCCAGTATTATTTATCTTTCTAATAATTTCCCAGAGATCTCTTGTCATGTCTGGATCCGATGGCAGAGATCTGTAACAGCTTCCCGTAAATAATTGTATTCAGATGGATCCTGTTATAAGCATAGTCTCATTTTTTAAGTCCTTATGAGCTACTGTGTTATTCACCTGTGCTGCAGTTTTGCTGTTACAGCTTTTATTTCTCTCTCAGATCATATCCCCGAGTACTGTGTACTGATTCTATCTTGTTCCTGTTATCACAGAAATACTCTGTTTCACATCTGGCACCAGGAGTTCTTGTCCTTCCAAGCATTCACGTTGCATATCTGCCATTTTCCGTGGGCAATTTTTCCTCATATTTTTATTTCCTTCTCACTTTGTCTTGTTCTCTCTCTTTTTCTTCATATTCTCCTTTCTCCTTTTCACCTCTTCTCTCTGCTCATTTAATCTCTTTTTCATACCCTTTCCTATCTCATTTTGCTTTCTTTCCTCCTTTCTCTTTCCTCTCTCTTGCTGTGAAATAGATCCCGTGTCCTTATAAATCCATTTGCACTTGTCTCCCTGCTTTAGGTTAGCCTGCAAAAGAGTCACAGGGAGCCACGCTCTAAAGACATTTAAGTTGTGCTTAGTCTATAAAATATGGAGCATGCTCGAATACAGTTAATCTGTCTCTGCTAATGTCCTAGTATGTCAGCAAGAGTTAAACAATCAAGGTCAGTGCAGTTCGGGGCTTGTGTGCACACTGGATTATTCAAAGCCCTGCACGTAATGACACTTGTTATCTCTGCTGGCTGCGTTCAACTGTTTTGATTGTGTTCCCAAATCCTGCTAATTTATACACCAAACTGCCCACTCCAGGCTGCAAGTGGCGGAGGGGGAGGATGGCTCCAGTCTGGAAAATGGGGGAGATGGTGTAAGAGCTGAGAAAGGCTGGAAGGTATTGAGGATGGAGAGAGGAAAGTTAAGAGGGTTTGGGGGGAACTGTGGTGATCAGGATGGGGTAAGAAGGACAATTTGGGTACCCAAATGACACTGGAGATGGTATACTGGCCAAGATGAGCTCCAGATCTGTGCTGTATTGTGTTTCTGCATGTGAGGAGAGGGAATGAAAGGGGACACAAAGTGAAGGGAGCACATGTTTGAAGAGAAAGGCATGGAAAGGGACTAAGAGTTATAAAAAGTACAGAACGGGCTGGCAGTGGAAGTGGGGCAACTCTGATCCCCCATGTGTGTTTCTCTCGTATTTCTTCCCACACCCCGAGTCCCACTTGGTCTCGGGGGAATGCTGGCACCACGTGGGCATTGCCTGCCTGCTGCGCCCTGTGAACGCTGCCCATCTGAGGCTTCAGCGTTTGCTCCCTGGGTCAGCATCAGCAGCACTGGCAACAGCAGCAAAGTAACAGGGTCAGCTGCTGCAAGCTGCTATAGTTAAAAACCAAAACAACAACAAAAAATTATATACATAAGAAAAGGAAAATGAAGCAGTGATGGGTCGGGCAATTAAGCTAAAAGCATTTGAGAGTGTAATCCAGCTCTCTCTATCAATAATTGAAGAGTCCAAGATCAGTCTAATTGATTGAACACCTTCCACAGTAGTCAGCCACTAATAAGACAAATGAAATGTCTTTTTTATTGTCAAATCTCCATCTCACATTTGTGCAGGCAAAATCCTGCAGGCCTTTTCATTTGAGGAGCTGAGGTATTTTTTCTCTTGATGGAGATAAATTGAGGGCCAGCATCTGTTTTTAAACAGCAGTAAATTAAGCCGGTCTGCCCCTTTGGCTGTGGGTGGGTGGAGGAACAGAGCTGTGCGGAACAGGATTCACGCTAAAACTTGTGTAGGTCATCAAAAGTTGAACCTAGTTCCCAGGGAACGTGTTATCACTGTGTGATGATTTGAGTGCCTGAGACACTTTCCTTGACAGACTCCAAAGAACTACAGATCTTACCCTAAAGCCAGTGTTTCTTACCTCCCTTCCTCTAAAGAACCACATTAGGATCCTTGGTTTCCTAATGGTGGAATTGATGCTTACCTTTTGACATGGCATAGTTGTTTAAAGGGGGCTGGACAGACGTTTAACTTTTCCAATTTATGTGAGCAAACCAAGTTGCAGGTTGTGAAAAAAAAATAAAATGGTGGGTTGAAACTATTCTCTGTTTTATAGCTTTCTTCCAAAATCATGCCAAATGCAGTGATTTGGGGGCCCTCTGTGACGACAAAGTAGGGCATGCTCAGCAAATTTGCTTGCTTTTGTTTCCTTTGGACTGTATGCCTAAGTGGGGGGAGATTGCCCCAGCAGGATAGAGCTAGTGGACATCAGCTCTGGAGCATTGCCCATCGCTAACCAAAAGCTGATTTGGAGAAGTGAGGCTTGAGTTGCCACTGATGTATATACAAGTGTCTATCTGCACAGCAACAATCTATGTGTGAGCAAGGCTTCTTTAAGCTCAGATACTCGCCAGTTATGCTGACACATCCTCATGTACACACAGAGGCTCTGGGACTGGATTTTTAGCCAACATAAATCAAAGTAGCTCCTCTGGGGCATTCTGCTGACTTACAAGAGCCGAAGATCCAGCCCTGGGGTGAGGGAGCAGCTCTGGTTATGATGCGTGCATGTGTGTTTAATTAGGAAAGACTGCAAGCTGTGTGCATGCTCCAGAGTCCCCACCGAGTTAACCTTTTTGCTGGTGTGGCACAAGTTACCTTACGAGCCAACCAAAGTCTGGAGATCTGGTAGCAACTTTCCTCATTTGCTATTATTACATGCACTTCCCTGTGGCTTGGCTGGGGTGGGAAAGAAGGAGGGAAGGTGCCCAAGAGCAGTTTCATTTTGCCTGTATTCCCTCTGAAACACTATATAATGTGTTTGAACGCTTGATCTAACCAAGGAGTAGTTTTTTTACTTCCTAATGTAATAACTTCATGATGTCTGTCTCCTCTTAGCTTCACTCTAGCTTGGCTGTGCAAATGCCATTTAATTGTGTTCTTGTGAAAACTAAAGGCCAGTAGCTTTGCCAAGGATGGCTAATTTTATAATGCACCATGCCAGAATTAATCTTGACTGCAAAGATAAGGCTGATGGTTTATAGTTGGCAATTATGGTCATAGAACAACTGTTGTATAGGGTCGTTATAGGCTGTGAAGTTCTCTTAGCTATTGTGCATTGCCTAAGGAGGCGGGTGTTTGTCATAGTCAAGACAGAGGAGAATGAGGAAGGGGAAGATGGGAATGCAAGTGGGCAAGAGAGGTTTGAAATAGGAAAAAAAAAAGGAGGGAGGGACAACAGCAAATGAAAACAAGTGGGGGAAAGGCATGAGAGCATCATGGGAATGACATGCAGGTGGAGCAGGGGAGGAAGAGGAATGGATATGGCCAACAAGAAGGCAGAGGGTATGGAAAAGAAGTAGAAAGAAACTGGTAGGAGAAATAGGCCAGTGGGTACAGAAGTCTATCTGAGATTCAGTGTAGTCAAAGAACTTTTTTTTTCTTTTGAAGGCTATTTTCAGCTTCTCTGTCTTTAGGCCATGTACCAACTATCTGCCTAGTAAGAAAAGCAACTTGGTTGCCCAGTAGGTGTGCTGATGCTTATTGGAGTTTTCTCCCTGGGACAGGTTCTTTCAGGCTGAGAGCTGGTCCCCTGCAGATGTAAAGACAACATATCCAGGTTTATAATTCTGCTGCTGTTACACAGCCAGGAAGTCAGGAGTTCTTCAGGACTCAGAAACAGCTTCAGCCTCAGTGTGAGCACTTGAAGCTGGTGACGACAGCTCTGTGAAACCAGTTACGGTTTTGCAAAGCAAATGAGACCCAACAGCAAATGAGGTAGCAAGTCTGGAAGTGGAGTTGTTGGTTCCAAGACTTAAAAGCAACCAAGCAAGCAAATAAAAAATAGCTATTGATCTATACTAGGTTTATGTAGCAAGGTTTTGGTAGCCAGAGGCTACAAGGGTAGCTTCTGTGAGAAGCTGCTAGAAGCTTCCCCTGTGTCTGACAAAGCCAATGCCAGCCGGCTCCAAGATGGACCCACTGCTGGCCCAGGCCGAGACCATCAGCAACAGTGGCAGCACCTCTGGGAGAACAGATTTAAGAAGGGAGAAAAAGAATGCACAATGGCAACTTCAGCCAGAGAGAGGAGTGAGAATATGTGAGAGCAACAGCCCTGCAGACCTCCAGGTCAGTGCAGAAGGAGGGGGAGGAGATGCTCCAGGTGCTGGAGCAGAGATTCCCCTGCAGCCCGTGGGGAAGACCGTGGTGAGGCAGGTTGTCCCCTGCAGCCCAGGGAGGTCCACGGGGGAGCAGATCTCCACCTGCAGCCCATGGAGAGAAGCCCAGGCTGGAGCAGGTTTTCTGGCAGGACTTGTGGCCCCACAGGGGACCCACGCTGCAGCAGTCTGTGCCTGAAGGACTGCAGCCCATGATAAGGACCTATGCTGAAGCAGTTCTTGAAGAATTGCAGCCTGTGGGAAGGACCCGTGCTGGAGCAGTTCATGAAGAACTGTATCCCTTGGGAGGGACTCCATGCTGGAGTAGTGGAAGAGCGTGAGGAGGAAGGAGTGGCAGAGATGAAGTGTTATGGACTGACCACAACCCCCATTCCCAATCCCCCTGCACTGAATGGGGAGGGAAGGAGGAGATAGAAGAGTTGGGAATGAAAGAGTGAAGTTGAGCCTGGGAAGAAGGGAGGGGTTAGGGGAACATTTTTTAGTTTTGCTTTTGTTTCTCACTATCGTCCTCTGTTATTAATTGGCAATAAATTAAATTAATCTTCCTCAAGTTGAATCTGCTTTGCCTGTGACGGTAGCTGGTGAGTGATCTCCCTGTCCTTATCTCGAGCCACAAGTTTTTTCATCCTGTTTTCTCCGCCTGTCCAGCTGAGGAGCAGGGCGTAATAGAGTGGCTTGGTGGGCACCTGGCAGCCAGCCAAGGTCAACCCACCACATGAGAATATGGATTCCCTGAAATGTGCAGTTGAGGAAACTTGACTTCCATAAAACTGTGCTAAGATCCTTACTGAGAGTCCAACTTGAGTGTGTGTCTGCAACTCCACCCCCAAACTAAAGACTGTGAGATAATACCACACTGGAAGTACAGGACATACATGGGAGGGGTAGTGCAATGTAGGGTTGTTATGTCTCATAGACAGGAACTCTAGTTGACCCTCAGCAATGCTGCTCCTCATCTATATAAGCTTCAAACCTTGCAGGTGAAGCTGAAACTGAGACTTAAATACCTACAGGAATGGTTCTGGAGGATGCTAGCCAGGGTTTTGTCCAAAACAGTTTTAAATAATCCTCCTAGTGTGTTTTCTCCCTTGTTGAACAGATTAATAATTTTCCTCATTATATGGCCTTTTTTCAGGGGTGTCAAACTCTTGGTCTGACCTGTATTCTTCATGATTTGGCCCGCTCCCTCTCTGGTATCCATGTCTGGAAAGTGCAGATGGCAGTTCCCAGTGTCAGAGGAGAATTGTGAATAGTCAGGGACCATCTCGTGTTACTCTGTGTCATTTATATAGCCCCTGCCATTGTAGGGTCTTAGACCCCAATGGAGGTTCTCAGGTATAAAAACTGTGCAAGTGATGGTTATGACTGCTCAGAAATGTCACATGAAGCTTTTTGTCAGTCTGATTTTTTGAGCTACCTTGTATGGAGGAGTTCAGGGATGAAAGAAAATGAAAAGCACTTGGTTATGATATTAAAATAATATAGTAGGACATTTTTCCACCCAGCAAAAGAGAAATGTTGAGGGGTAGAGGTTTGAAGAAATTTTGGTAAGTGGCTTCCCATTTCTTCCCACTCAGTTTGACTATTCCTGTTGGCTGGGAATAGAAAACTGAAGTGATGGATTGCTCTGATTATGCCTAGTCAGGTGCATTAAATGGTGTCTCACTCTACTGCCTCCTGCAATCTTCCTGCTCAGTGTGCTTATCAGGGCTGACGTGGAAAAGGTAGATGTCTGTAAACAATAAAGAAATAAAAGGGGAGGTGAAAGATCTCAGATTGGTCTCAGCAAAAGGATTTTTTGGGAACTGGAAATGCGTTGAGGAGATTAAGCTGGGCCACTTTTAGAATAACTAATTGGGATATGCCTGTCAGCTTCAAGGCTCAGTAGCACACATGAATCCTGCTTTTCATGGGTCATTTGTTGCAGAGATGCTTGAAGTATATTGAAAGTTTCTTTTTAGCATCCATCTGTTCAATACTAACATGGAGCTTCACTCAAATGCTTGTCTCCAGTTAAACCATGAACTCATGTGTGCTTGAGTTATAGTGCTGTGAGTTCATAGTCACCAAGAAAGATTACTCTGTTTTCATCAGTGTGAGACAAAATAAGATCCCATGGATTTTTAGTACTGTGAGCCAAAGACAGGTAGGTTTGAGATGCAGTGCTGTATTTCAAGTTTTGTGTCAGTGCTGTCTACAAGAACTGTCTAAAATTGTATGAAATAGTATTCAGAGTCTTTAAATGGAGCATTGAATTTCTGTGTTTCTGTATCTAAATTTGCATTGTTGATGTACAAGAAAATGGAATTCAAGCTGGAAAGATGCGAAATGTTGTGAAACTGTCTAATGCAACAGACTAGCAGTGGCTGGTTTATTCATCCTAGGAAAAAAAACAGGCTGGTGAGATATGGCTGAAATTTATTAATCTATGGGAGTAGGGAAGACAAACATGGACGATTGTTGTTTGAGCTAAGGATTTTACTTTTACAAGAACAAACAGATCATGAACAAGTTTGCATTGAAAATAGGAAGAATTTTTGCTGTAAGAGCAGCGAGTTTAGAGACAGCCTTACAGCTTCATTAGTGGAGTCGGAAGCCCTAACTGAGGTGGAGCTCCATCTTTTTAGGAAGGGGATTATTATTGCATGTCAAAGCAAGTTCTGACTTTAATATCTCTTGGGATCAAGTTCCTAAACCACCTGACTTCCTTGGATAGTTTCTGCTGACTGGAACAGCATCCCATGAGAAATGCCTCTGGTTTCATCTTGGTGGAGAAAGGTACTGGCAGTCTCTAAGCTCCTGGTGTGTGCTTGCTTCTTTGAGATAAAAGTTGCTATGAGAAAAAAAGGATGAAGTGGCTTCATATGGAAGTGCCAGCCCAATGAGTTAGACCCAACTAGCTCCAGCGGTGCAATTACCTTGATACTGCAATTCCATCGAATCTTCCTGTGAAAAACCCTGAACTATGTTGCAAAACCTTGACCTTCACATTTTAGCTCAGCTCTTCTGTCTTCAAAGTGCAAGGATAAATGTACCTCAAAGTCAGTACTGGCTTAATGGAAAACTGAACAGGGCAGTAGAGTTGGGCAATATATTTCCATTAACTTTCTTGGTTTCAACTTCCAAAAATGCTTTCTCAGTCGGAATTGAACTTTGTCCTTCACAGAAGTGTTTTGGTTGAATTATTTCAGTCTTTCAAAGACAATTGACAGAACACACTTAAAATTTGTAAAGGAAAATTGAAAAATCTCTAAGCAGAAGTCTGCTTTGGGAATAAGAGCAACAGAAAATCCAAAGCATTTGAACAAAATGTTTTTCTTTTGTTTTTCTTTTTTTTTTTTTTTAACGAAAAACATGTACCCCTTTGATGAGTTCTATCTATAAATCCAATTGAATCACTGCTCGGTCTATATGTGATGTAATGGGGGAAATTATGATGGACTCTACTTGCTTTGGCTGTTAGATCACTGAAGCCAGGTTTCAGCTAATAAAGCTGCTGGAAAATTAGAGTGTCTGCAGGGAAAAGATACTTGGCCAAAACTGCAGCCAGCCAGAGTCAGAAGACGTGTTTAGGAGTGCTTTTTTCAGAGGAGGGTACAATAAATGCTGTAACTGATAAAACAAAGTTTATGATTGCAAAGATGTAGAAGCATGAAAACTTGTGTCCATCTGACTAATTCCTTATCATGGTCATGAAGGGACAGAGAATGAAAAGCAAAGGAGAGGGAAGAGGAATTGATGGTTCCTCACCACTCAACTGTTCACCTGCTGAGACTACCCTGTAAGAAGTGCTTTTATTTCTGTATAATTTTGTCTAGATCAGAGCTTGTACTCACTACTACTCATTGGTAGTAGTAGAAGTCGTGTCCCCTAACTGATTTCCTGGCAAGTTTTTCTAGCTCAACCAAAGTTGAGCACAGTGGGAATCACCCTTCCTTCAGCTGCTCTTTTGGATGGGGGAAGCCCTGGTTTCTCAAACACCAGAATGGAGAACCTGCTCAAAATACCATGTGCCTATTAGTATTTTCTAAAAGTTTGAAAACTGTCCTTCTCTTTCTTCCTCATGGAAAAATCTGCAGTAGATACAGCGTGAAATAAAAACAGATAGGTGAGCAAACTCACGGCAAGTTGTCTGTGCTCTTCTCTTAGTTGCATAGAGGAGAGTTGTAGAGGCAAAGTATAACTGCTTCAGTGAAAACACAGCTGAACTGCTTCCCTGAATGTCACCCCACGTCTCTCACTGGATGTGCTGTGTTTTACCAGACCAGCTCTGACAGCATTTGATGTCACACTGATTTGCAAACAAAACTCTCTGGACTGCAGTGGATAATGACATCACAGGTTCAGAGGACATGATTACTACATCAGGAATGATTTGTGCCTGATGTTTTGAGCCACCCTGCTGCTTGGCAGCCTTTGGTAACGTTTGTTTAACAGGATTTTTGTTGAGATCCAGCTTCTCAAGCCTTGGCAGTTTCAGACTGAGACGTGTCTCAGGCATTCAGCAGAGCTGAGAGGACAATCCTGTTAACCCTGTGAACACTCAGAATTGATGTGGTTTTAGTTTGAAAAGAACTAACCCTTTGAACAAAGAGAAATCAGAGATTTCTCAAGCTCTTTTTCTGTCATCACAGCACAGTAAAGGAAGAAGCAGCCTATTCATTTTTGGCCTCTTATTAAGATGTGAGCCCCTACACTTCTTCCTAAGGTATATTTCCCTGATCCCTCAGAGTGCTGCTTGGATCATCCTGCCAAACCTGCAGGTGGTGAGTCCTTCATCTTCCGCCCTCATGGAGAGGTCTCAAATGCCAATAAACTGGGAGCAACCAAAATCACAGTTACAGAAGATGATTAAAATGGCCCAAGAAGGCCATTTATAGAGGGGATTGAGGAAAAATAATACTTCAATCACATGTGCAGTAGAAGGAGCCTTTGGAGTGTAAAGAAATTACACCATCAGGAAAAGTTTGCAGTGCAATGAGATCATTATGTTACAGCGTTGTCCAGTCAGACCTACACACTCAAAGGGGACATTTGGCTGTTTGGGGAATTGATAACCCTGCCACCATGGTCCTGCATCTATGAGGACTGAGCACAACTCTAGCAAAGATCCTGAAAGTTTCTGAAGAGCAAGGGATCTCAGATAAGTGCAATAAAAATGACCCCATAAGAAGCTGCTTCTGAAGAGATGTTTAAAATCTCAGTCTAGGTGTATTGTCTTCCTTGCCACAAGACTCTGCCCCAAAGAACTCTGTTTATAGCTAATGTTGACTAAAGGATGAAGCTGTGACTATCTCCAAGAAGTGTAAAGGAGCGAGTAATGATGGAGGGAAATGGGGTGTGTGGGATGAGGACTATAAAAGAGCACTGTGATAAAAGACAGCGTAGAAAAATACAGGCTGTGTATCGAAAACCCCTTCCTAACAGCTGTATCTGCTAGACAGGGGAATAATTTCCTAAGGGAGAGAGAAGAAACACTGTTATTTCAATCATTTAAACAAAACTGGACAAAGCCCTGGAGAATATATTGTAGGGTGCAATCATATGCCAGCCCCCAGGAATGGATAACATGACCTGATAAGTCTTTTCCTAGTGGTTGCTATGATTCTTTTCAGATTGAGAACTTGTTCTGGGCATGATTTGTCTTGGGTGATCTAAGCCTCAGGTCAATCCTCTGACTGTTTCAGCGAACAAAATGGAGAGGAGGAAGTGGAGGAAAGGCGTGCAGGGGCAGTCAGAAATAGAGAGCATGGGAAAATGTTGACTCAGAAGTGCTACAGGGCTTTGTGCAGTCACATACCTATGTGCCTGCAGAGATATAAAACACGCTGTAGTCCAGGTGCAAAGGTTTTATGCTGAGCTGGTTGTGTGCAAGCTCCAGAAAACCTGATCATTTGGTGCTTACCAGAAAGCTCCCAAGATTTATGACTCAGAGTCATGGTCATCCTGCCTCTTCTTGGACTTTGGAAGTTTGTTTTTCTTGCAGTTACAAGAAACCAGCTTGTTGGCCGAGCTGTCTTGCTGCGTCCCTGTGATGCACACATGCTCTCCTGATGGTGTGCCTGCCTGCCGATTTGTACCACTGTTGATTTCTTCAGAAAGGTGGCCAGGCTCAGCTGCAGTCCAGGCAACTGTCAACTACTGCCCAGCTAGAAATTCAGAACAGAGCTGTTGTTGGTTTTGGGAGGAGTTGGGAAATGGTATACCAGAAACATGACCCAAATCACTGCTGTTTTCAGTGCTAGTCTCCTCACAGAGCTGGAGAGGAACCTCTTCCCTCTTCCGAGCCTCTTTTCTGAAGCAGAGGAGGTCACAGAGATGAGTAGAGATAATGTTGTCACGTCTGGACAAAATTAACTGCTAAATGTTGGCATCCTTGATTTCTTGAGGGGTGGTGCACCAGGTGGCAATTACCTCAGATGGTCTGTCATTCAAAAGAATTGCCAGTGATTGCAGACATCTCTTATCTAAGCAGTAAAAGTAAAGGCTGTCTAAGTTCAACAAGAGGAGTTTTGAGATAATAAGGTCTTCTGTGTCATAGAGATGAGCGGGAAGGTTGTCAGTGGTTTTATGTGGCCATTTGAAAATTTCCACTTTGCCTCATTTACTTTTTTGGTTAAACCATTTAAGGTGTAAATTTTACACAGAAAAAATGGAAAAGGTTCATGTGCAAAAGACAAAAAAAAAAGAACAACAAACACAAACAAATGCAGAACTCTCAAATATTTGGGTTTTTTAAGCAATATTTTTCAAGTTTTGTCTTTTGCTAGAAACAAGTTGTTTCTTCAGCAGCAGCAGCAGTCAAGCCTGGTTTCCTGTGAACTCCAAAACATCCCCCAGTTCTATTGGGCTCTCATCTGTATCCTTATCCTCATCCTCATAGGAGGATAGGTGTTCCATCAAAGGTGGTCTTAGAAGGTGACAGACATCCTATTCCTGGTGTTCTCTCCCATGCCCCTATGTCTCACCCCACCTTGCAGGACCTCCAGCTCCTGTTTCTTTCCTGTAACTGGCCAGAGAAAGCTGATCACATTGCAGCTGAGTCTGCACTATGTGTGTGTTGATTTTTTGGCCCTTTTATGTGTATTCACAGATTGCCAGATGGCAGGCCCAGCAGAACAGATTATTATCAAGTTCACATTACAGCTTCTTCTAAGTGGTGGAAATTGGTGAGCAGCTTCAAAGTTATTGGGGAGGAAAGACAGATGGGCAGAGAGATAGATATAGGTGGCTCATCCTTATCAAGAAATGAGAATAAACCCAGTACTACTTAGAGAAGGAAGAGTTTCTTATGTCTTGGTTTAATCTTGTAAACTTATTCCTTCATGCGGTAACACAGTGGGTATCTGAAAGTGCCAAATGTTGTGACTAAATCTGTTCTTCCTTGTTAGGTAGAAGCAATATCTCTCAAAACAGGGAAGCTGTGACCCATTGGGGTATAAGTTCAGGAGGAATACAAGATCTTTTCCAGGGGAAGCAGAGAGACCCCCCCAGGTCTCTCCAGCTGTGGGGAAGGTGGAAACTGCCTGGCTACACACCTCTGACGTGTATGCAACTGAATGAGCAGTACTTCCAACTACTCTGCCCCAATAAAGTGGACTGATTTGTCCCTCACTGCCCCAGGTAGGCATCCAACAGCACAGAGGAAAGACTATCCTGTGTATTGCTGGTGGTGGAGTCCAGGCAGGGAAGGAGGAGGAAAGCCCAATCTAAGCAGTCTGAAAACTTCTGAAACACAGTTCTTCAACTTGTCCCCTGGAGGTGACCTTACTGAGAGCCTTACTGGGACCGGGACACGTTGTTTGCCTTGATCCTTTAAGAGCCCAAAAGAAGTCTCCTCAAGAGGGTCAACATCTTATGGAGAATGCTTGACTGCATTGCATGTGATCCCCAGATGAAACCAGCCAAACCTGAAGTCCTAAGTCCTACCCTGAATCAGAAGTGAGGATGGCAGTTCATGACTGTGTTTCACAAAATTAAATTGCTGCCTTTGAACCACTATCATTTAAGGTAGCGTGAGAAACATACTGTCTTCCCAAGCTGGACCCACAGGAGGGCTACCCCGAAGGCTGTCACAGGTGATGGCCTCAGTTCTTGCTCCATCATAGCTGTAAGAATTCACGGCTGTGTTCTTAAGCAGTTGCCCAAGCACACTTGATGTAATAGTTTTTCTAAAGTTCTGTCTTCCAATGGGACATGATCTAACAACATCTAGTTAATGCTTAGAGGAGGGAATTGATGCCAACAGGCAGTTTGGGCAATGCAAAGCATTCACCATCCTAGTATTTACTGCAACTTGGTGTGGCTGGAAGAGAAGGTATGGGAAAAATTACTTTCAGTAATGCTCCAGAGCTGGAGGTTCACATTTCATAAAGCAGGAGGTATTGTGTGATGGCTGCAGACCAGACCAATGGAGCGAGTGAGGAAATGTGGTGGAGGGATGAGTACCATGGAAGCTGGCATTGTGCTGACTCAGCACTAATTTCAGTCTTGAAAGTTGTTTTGGATGAGACCTTCAGCTCTGCTGCTGGGCTGTCATATACCGAGTTTGCTGACAGGCAGTAGATTCAGCATGCCTAGTAAGCTTATGGAAATCGCTGTGCTGGGGGTAATTTCCAACGCCAAAGCAGTTGTCTCTGTTCTGACTCAAGATATGCACGGATCAGGGCTGGCCTCCCACCTGCAAGAAGGCTGGCTTTGGTTGTGCCCTCACCTGCCAGTCAGTGGATCACAGAGAGAAGCCATTTCTTCTCCTCCGCATTTCCTTGTCGCACGCCACCTGTGCATATATGTGTGTGCCTGCCTATCTGGTCAGAGCTGCTTTTGTAGCCGTTTTCCCTGAACATCTTGAAAGTTTGGTTCCAACGTCGACAAGAAAAGACGTCTGTGCTTGTGGTGGGGAGAATAAAGTGAGGGAAGCCTACTGTGTCCCTGCTGCCCAGAACAGGAGTTCTTCTGCAGGTCTTGATGCAATGCAAAGCATTGAGTGTAATTTCCAAGGTAGCATGGCCTTACCTCTGCAGTCAGGATGTGGATGCAATCATAACAGACCGGGTAAGAGCCAGGGTGAGGGGCTATGCTGACTATGTTGAGGAATTTTGGATTTGAGGTTGAACCTGGGTGTTGGCGCATCATTCCTTCTCTCACACAATGTACATGTCTTCACAACACAGGATGGCATCAGCCAGTATCGCTGGGTGTTCCTGTAGGGAGCCATGTGCCATGCTTTGAGACTGTTTTGAACATGGAAGGGGACACCCTTCTTTGAGGATGGAAGGGAAAACTGTGCAGGATAAGAGAGCTTATACAGGTGATGTGCTGCAGTGAGATCAGCTGACAAGGGAATGAAAGAATTAGGGGGCCCTGGAGGTGTCTGGGGAGAAAGGCAGCAGGATTTGGGGAGAGCCCAGACGTGGGAGAGAGAAGAGGGAGCAGTCAGTGGTGCTCATGTGCCAGGAGGCTGGTGTAGTTACACAGCAGCTTTCATCCAGGTACGTATCACATATCTGTGATATGCTCTTGATTTCCTTACAGGAGAATGCCTTTGTTCTGGTAAATGAATTAGTACCAGTTAGTTGGATGAAGTATCTCCCTGATCCCTGCTGAAACCTCTTTCATCTGCTCCACAAAAGCCATGTTGTTTCTTCTCCCCGCTGAAAGCACGAGCAGCAAATCCAGCAGAGAGCCAGCCTGTTCTTTGTGGCAGTTTCTCTGACGTAGATAAACCTCTGAAGTGAAGTGTGTGACATCAGGAAGATGTTTTAATCTGAATTATGTTTGCCCATCTGAGTAACAGGTGCCATTATCCCCTTTTCATTATTTCATGGCCAGGGCTGATGCCAGCATGAGTAAGAAGGGTTTGAGTCACGGGGATAGAGTAGTTAATTTCTTTCTGGAGGCTGTTGTCAGTGGTGACTGGGCCTAAATGTCCATCATGGGAATGAATGATGTGTAGATGAATGAGGGGAGAAACCTACTCCTGAGAGAAATAAAGCATCCCTCATGAATAACGCAGAATATTGCTTCAAGATTCAAGACATCTAAAACCTGTTGTACATTGAATGTGAATGTGAATGAGGCTTAGCTGCTCTGCAGCTACACACTGGCCTGAACGTGAACTATAAATAACTTACCCCTGCCACAATTCATTTTTATTCTCTAACACTGACCATGTATTTGGCTTGGTACCTATGCACATCTAGAGACAAACCTCTCCCAATCTCTGACAGAGCCCAACGTAGAAAAAAACCCCTGTGCTTTGCACCATGCGGTCTCCATCTATGCTTCTACATAGGGCGGGACCTATGTTTTTTAAGACACAGAAGCCAGCAGAGATGGTGTGGAGAATGCCGGTAACAGCTAAACACATGTACTGCCCCAGATTGGTGCTTAGCTGCAGTGGTCCCTGGCGAGCCTTAACCTCCATGTGTGGACCAGGCACGCACGTTGCCTGGGACAGTGCTGGTTGGTCTAGGGTAAAGCCACGTTTGGAGCTGGGCTAGTGATTTAACACTGTGGACAGTCATGGTTGGTGGTGGAATCCATCCCATGTGCCACTTTAGTTTGTTAGAGTCGGTATCACCTTGCAGTCTTGGAGGTGGTCACTATGTAGATGCAACACACTGAAAGTATTCAGGATGTTTTCCCCAAGAAGTTTTATTTTTGTTATGAATTTACTTATTCTGGGCAGTCTGCATTATTGAAATAACATGAAATTCTTTATTGAGACCCTTTTTGCCCCAGAAGCAAAGTGTTATTCAAGAGACTTCACAGGCTGTCTATACCCTGCATCTGAGCATGGCGCAAAGATCACTGATGTAGATCTAAGCAAGCTGGTCTGTCCACATGAGGCTATACAGTGCCAGAGATACTTGCTTAGGGCCTGAATGCAGACATGGCATTTTTGTTGATAAAATGTCTATAAAATCATGAGTGACACAAAGAAGGGGAGTAGGGAATGATTGTTCCTGGTCTCTTCCATAGAGAAGGTGGGGACATTAGGTGACAGTAATCGGAGAGAAGTTCATAATAAAGAAGTGATGGTGATTTTTTTTAAAGAACACATGGCTGATCTACGGACCTTCTTGTCACAGGATGTTGCAGGTGCTAAAAGTTTATACACATTCAAGAGACAATGCCCAAGCTCATGGAAGAGAAATCCATTGTGTGTTACTAAAACCAGTGAAACCATATCTGGCTTAGGAAAACCCTGAGCTCTATATGATGAAACTGGGTACATGAATACTTGGGGGGAAAGTCATGTATCATTATACCATTCCTGTACTCTTTCCCAGCCATCTGCTTGTGGTCACTGTTGGATTCAGGGTAGCTGTGCACACTGTTCCACTGCACACTATGGTTATGGCCTAGTACTCCAGCACAATATCCCTTTAGAAGCAAAAGAAAGGTATTTGGGTTGTCCTCCGTAATGGACTTCACACAGATTGTAATGAGGAGTTTCCCTCTGTGTCTCATCTGAAAAGCACTATGGAAAAATAAGCTTTGAAGGAGGCTGAGCAGGTTTTTCCCAGACTTTCATAGCTACACTCTGGCAAACAAGAAAATAGTATTCCCTTTTTTCTAAAATTACATATATATGCACATGGTCTTTGGGAGTTTTTCCACCAGAGAATGGACAAGGCCTGGAAAAATCAAAGGCAAGGAAGACCTCAACAGAGTACTCATTTGGTGTCAGCCATTACTGTCTGACTCTTTGCCTCCCTTGCCTACACCTTCCTGCAATTCTGCTTGATGTCCGTAGCCCAGCCCTTCCATAACTGGGAGGAGACAGCTTTTGCAGTGCATTGATGCTCTGCAGTCCAGAATTGGAGTAACACTCTGAGACATGGCATTTCTTCATGCCAAACTATTCTTCTTGGTGCCAACCCATATGAGCTCTGTCTTGAAAGCCTAAGCAGCTGGGAGGTATTTAACAGAGAGAGAGACAGAGAGTACTAATGACATCACTTCCAATCAAGGTGAAAGTTATTTAGGTTGTCCTTGATCATTCAAATTGTATCTCATTAAATATAATACAAACCTGCCTGCTGTGGTCATATTGCTGTATTGTGGGACCTCAGCAAACTGGCTGGTATACTGGAGTAGTATAGGTAGTATTTGCCTAGGTGTGGTCCAATGTAAAGCTCCCTCTATACCTTCATTTCTCGTTGCTATCTCAGCCCCATGGCTTGTTAGGGGGAGGACATGCACTGCTGGAATTTGCTTTTCATGCACTGTTCTGTGTATTGATGGATAGATTCTGTAATGCTAAAGTAATGGAGAGTTAAGTCTTTCTTTGGTGTATTTTGAAACCCCTCATTTCAGAGTGTTGAAGGCAGCGACTAAGGTGCCTATTCCTTAAAGCCATGTTGTACTGGAGAAATATATGACTCTAATCCCCTATAAGTGAATCTATTTGTAAAGTCTTGTTCCAGCTTCATGAATAAAGTCCTTTCTTTACCCCAGCTTCATGGTGAAAATACAGTAAAAGACATTTATCTGATATTGTGGAAAGCGAGTATAACATGGGGCAGAACAGAAATCAGAATTTCTGAATATTCTGTCTACCTGTGTGAATTGGAGAGAAATTGTAGCCTGCCAGTGCCTGTGCCGGTGCCTGTGCTTTCCTATCTGTAAAACAGGGATATGGATATATTCCTATCTTATGGGAGAGCTGTAAGTCCTGAGTTAATTACAAAGTCTGTGACAAATCTTAGAAATTCAATTGTGAGATAGTGTGTAAGCATATAATATTAATGTTTTATAATCTCCCTAAACTGTCTCTGTGAATAACTTCCGTGAGAGGGATATAGTGATATCAAAAGAAATCTTTTTTCACCCCAACCATTTTCTTTCGAACCCAAAGCGAAAGCTGTTTCCACCAACTGCCATCTCTGCAACCATCTGGAAAATCACATTTTCTGAAGCTTTCCTTCTCTATATCAGCTGTAACTAAAGCTATAAAATGGTAAGATGTCCCTGGTTTAATTAACACCCCTGTAGTTCAAAAGCTGATCTTAGTAATGTGAGGCAATTATAGCCTTTATTGAGGGACAGTCAGGTGGAACAAATCCAGCATCAATCTGTTGAAGACACTTCCCTTTCCAGGTAATTTGGAAACTGCTTTTTTATGATGAACAGGCTACCTAGCCCATTACAACAGGTGAATCTCTCTGTTTTGTAACCTGAAAAGAACTTCCTATTTTGAGTTATGTGCTTCTTTTGTAAACTGGTTTTTACATCCTATCTGCCTGCCAACAACTAGCAACCAAGCTAACGAAATATCTGTTGCTTTCTGGAGGGCATTCTTGCTGGTTTTCTCATTTTATTTTCCATGTCCACTGTTGCTTTTCATTTTGAAGGTTGCCCAGTGTTCACATTTGTTCTAGCAAAACTGAAGACTCCATGGTGTGCCCACACCCTAAGGGCTCTGCAGAATTCTGGTTTCTGTACCTCAAAAATTATGTGGTAGAAGTAGAGAAGGTCCAGAGAAGGACACTGAAATGACCAAGAGAATGTGATTTCCACTATATCAGCTAAAAAGGCTGTGGCTCCAGTTCAGATAGGAGAAAACTAAGAGCAGAGGTAGAGCTGAGTTTAGCTGAAGTCATGAAGGTGGTAGATAGGGTAGATGTAGGTCTTTAATACTAGAGCTAAGGGGCACTAGCTGAAACAAGATTTGCTTGAAATTGTTAAGTACCTTTTTACACAGCAGAGAGTCAACTTCTTGAATCTGTTGCCACAGGAAATTGAGGAGGTGGGCAGTGTCAACAGTTTCAAAATAAGGATTAGACAAATTCAGAGCAGCAGGTTCATGACCTGAGTCTAAGGTGATGGGCAGGGCTGAGGCAGTATGAGGGGAATGGTCTGGAGAGAATGGCCATGCACTTCTGGTCTGCCTTAGTAGTACTTCAGGTGCTGTCTGGCCTCCAGCTTCTGATCTGTAAGAGTGTGGGTCTGCTGTATGCCCTGTGTTTCATCTGCCAGCCCTCTATGGTTATCCTGGTATCTCAGGGTCTCAAACGATGCTAGATGCCTCTTTCTGGAAAGCTGATATAAACCCTTAGTGTCTACAATGCAGGCACCTACACTGGAGCTAATCACTGAAGGTAGAGCTCTACTCATGATTAAGATGCCCGCATGTGGCTGTTTGCATGTAGTTGTCTGCCTGTGCAGTAGGCGTCTAAATTCTGCAGTCAACAGACTTCTAGTCAGTCTAACGGGGAGCTGATGAATACAGTCAATGGAACAGTCAGGACTGTTATTTCATCTTGCCATAAGGTAGACTTGGGATGGTCAGTTAAATAACTCACTACTGCCTGGTTTCACTAAATCTTTGTTAACTATAATGGGAGCTTGGACCCCTAGCACACACGTAGATACCAAAATTTAGGTATGTTAATCTTGAACTGAGTTCTGTCCCAAGATTTCTGTTATAATGACTGTAGAGAAATAGGTGTCTCCTGAGAATAACTCATTGACCTGTTTTAGACATCTAGGTGTAGATGAGAGGAACTGCACTTGTGAAGTGCATATTTCTATTCATTGACTTTAAGGGGCATCTAGATAGTGGTGCTCACATGGTCAATGCACACCATGGCCAGATGAGTCCCCAGCCATCCCATTTTGGAGACTTTGGTACTGTCACTTAGAAGCTCAGCTGTAAGAAATGTAGATTTTTAAAGCAGTGCGATATGAAAAAGTGAAATTACCATTTCAAAACAGCCAACCC
>JANZLQ010000029.1:48200807-48217676 GCA_026212715.1 Elanus axillaris | reverse complement strand
TTATTATTATTATTATTATTATTATTATTATTATTATTATTATTATTATTATTATTATTATTATTATTATTATTTTGTGCAGCAATTACCTGCATGAATAGGAATTCTATTTTTTGGAATGCTTGGATTAGGATGGGTATAAATAGGTGGATGTATATTTTTTCTTATATAATAGTGACAGGGCATTCCTTGTTTTAAATAAAAAAATAAAGATGATTGTCTCTAAATGCTTTTGATTTGTAAATAATGGAAAGCCTTTGTTGGTCTCAGGAAGAATTCAAGGGACAGTATCTTGTGTTTGGCTCACTGGGAACTTGTGAGATTAGATGTGATACTGCTTTTTTGCTAGGTGGAAGGGCAAAATGCATTTTGCAGTAATGGGCAAAAGCAGTTTTACTCCAGTGTTTGGAGGGTAACATTGGGAGAGATTGCATTGGCAAGTTGTAGTGGAGGATGTTGAGACCATGTCGTAGAGTTGTTCCTTCGAGATTGTCCATCTGTCGGTTGGTTGTTCATCTGGACCAAACAGACTTTACAGAACCAAATTAGAGGCCTAATCCAGCTCCCTTTTAAAACAATAGGAATTTGCAATGATTACATGGGATTTAGTGCTTTGGGAGGTTTATCTTTGATTTGACATGGGTAGGACTGGGAGTTCTATAAACCTGCACCTTTGTCTCTGATTTAATCCTATCTTTTAAATCGCCTTCTGTGTTAATTGCCATACAAAACCCATCTTTTTTTGGCACTAATCACCTCCTGCTGCTTCTACCATTTTGTGCTCTCGTGTAAAAGCAATAAACCTTTTTTTTTTCTTAAAGCTAGATAGTGTGTTTTTGTACAAGCCCCCGCTCTGAGCTCTGTGTGCTGATGGATATTGATATCCTTTCAAAGAGGCATCTATAAAGAGCATTAATAGAGAGAAATAAGGAATGTCATTCCTCCTCTGTTCTCTTCTCCCTGGCTTTAAGTTATTAGCTATATCAAATATGTTCATGTTCTCCTAATTTCCATATCTGTGTTTCAACAAGTAAATGAAAAGCAAGTATCCATGACTGACTCCCCTGTGCAGCTTCCTTTGGGATTATAAATTGCTGTGGCATGAAAAACCTCCATTAAGATTAGTAAAGAAATAATTTAGGATTCTTAATGAGGATGGACTTTTTCAGCCTAACGTGGGGATAACATCCTTCAACACAGTAGGAGAGCATCTGGGCGCATTAATGCTCTGCTGCTGGTACCATGTCCCGAGGCAAACGCTGATGGCAGAAGTACTGACACAAGCATACCTAGAAAAGCAGCTTCAGGATGTGTCAAACCACCTCAGTGGTGGCCACCTAGAAGCTGGTTTCAGCAAGGCTGGCTCACAGGGTTCACAGTGCTGTCCAATTCACTTTCTTAGTCTTTGCTGGTGGTATCCCAGAAGTGCAATGTAGGTTTCTTTTCCTGCTAAGGAAGTAAGAAGAATGCCTGGAATATATATATCTGTTTCATGTATGCCTGCTGGGTGTCATTTGACACTGGAGAAAAGCAGGAAAAGTTTGGGATTTTGCAGAACTCGAGTGAAATTCTCTCTGCCTAGCAAAGGAGAACTTCTGTAACAGGACTTTTAGCAAAAAAATTTTAAAGTTTTCTGAAAAAGATGACTTCATATAAAATATTGGTTAGCTTTTTCCTTTTTTTTTCCTCCTTTACCAAAAGAGGAAAATTCTATTTCTGCTGCATACAAAAATAATCTTTAAATGTCCTATAAATCATGTTGAACCCCTGAAGTTCAAAGTTGTTAGATAGTCTAGCTGATTTGTTACTAAATCTTCCCTCTGGAACCATAAATGAAGAGTAAATTTTAATATATGGAGTATTTAACCAGGGGAGCAACTTACCTCAGCATGTCATGGGCTATCTTCCACTTGTAGTCTTTGCATTAAAACTCAATGGCTTTATAAAAGCTGTGCTTTGGCTTGGTTGAAGTTTAGAGATGTGGTTGAAGAAATTTTTGTATGTTGATATGAAGGAGCCAGGGCTGGTGTCCGTAGTGATACTTTTAATCTAAAAGCTGTAATGAGTGTGTATGTGGGAAAGAGTTTTTCTAAAATGTATCTGCGTTCCTTAGGATGTCAAAATAGGTTTCGTTATATTTATTTTCTGCCTGAAGAACCCCCAGTTCTGCCCAATCTATGTTTTTGTTACACATGAGATTTTAAAGTGGCAAGATGTTTCCTTTGCATGCCTGCACACATTCAGATGTTTGTTTGCATGAGCTCTTGTCGGATTTTGGTTTGTGAGCGGCCACAAATACAAGAACTCTCATGTGTACACATCAATACACCAAGCTCAAACTGCCTCTCTCTTTCATTGTTTTGTGGTTCTTGACTGATGTGTGAATAATGACTTGGGCCGTCTGGAACTGGAACAGACAGTATCATGAAAGGGAAGCTTTTGCCCAAGGTTAATCCCAGCTTTTCAGTTACACATGAAAAATCAGTCAGTGAAAGGTGAGCTGATCTTTGTCGGCTCTATCTCTGACTTCTTCTTGCCCTATGTGAATACCAGTTTTCTTCCCAGAGCACTGTTTTTCACAGAATATTTTCTCTGGTACATTATTAGTTTTATTCCACTTAAGACACTATTTCTTTAAGAAAAACCTCTCTTGCTCACTACTCGCGCTTTTGAAATTCATCTAGGAGCAGGTAGTAGTGGTGCTGCTTGTGACAAGACATCCTAATATCCAAAATACCTAACCTGTGTTTCCATAGCACACAGACATCTGCTATCACTTTGTGATGCACTCTCATTCCCCAGAGTCTCATTTCCCCTACCCTTCCCTATTATTAAGCATTAGAAATAATAATAATAAATCAGATTAGTCTATTTATGTCACACTAATGTGCTCTTCATCAAAACAACACAAATTTAGCTCCCTGCTGTCGACTTTGATTATATAACAACCCTATTATCCTATCATATTTCATATTATCATCAAAGGGAAAAATCAGTTTGATCAGTGAAGCACCAAAATAGCTTTGACTGAGCATGCTGTGATATGGAAACGAAAGAGGAAACTTAATAGAACAATGCAGGCACAAGTGTCCGCTTGGTCTTCATTACTGCATAAGAAAGATCCTGGCTGATCTAATGGGGGCTGCTTTGCCAGAACTTTGTATATATACATATGCTTTACAGAGATGACTGTAATGGAACAGCTATAGAAGGGATATTTGGATGTTACTTCAAGGGTCTAAAATAGCTTCTTGGTTGTTAATGAATGGAGATGATGTACAGTGACCTTCATCAGTAGACTTCTGTTTGTACTATGCTGTAACAGCTCATTAGGACAAAATCGACATTATAAAAAAAGAAAAAGAGGGAAGGGACCAAGTTAATCTACTGTATTGTAGGTTGTCTCATTAGTTTCCTAGTGCTTCGATCGATGAAATGCCAGGGCAGTAATCAAGATTATTGTGAATCAAACTGGAGCAAGGTAATTCCTTGTTTTCTCTGACAGATTTGAAAGCTTTTGATATGGGAAAAAGCATCGTTTGTTGCTAAAAGCTTAAAAAAGAGCAGTCAGTGGAACCACGATGGAGAATGAAAATGTTCCAGAACGATTTGGAGTGTGCAGACCAGAGGGTAGGGGCCTGGGTGGAAGTAGCTTTCAGCTGAAATTTATGTCCTCATTCAGCTTTATGTAATATTCCTGATAATATTAGGATCTAATTAAGATAGTCATTTAAAATCTTTATGAGGGAGCTAGACCAGAGAGATGTGTTGGAGTGTGTCCATTACACTAATGTTATGGACTTTTTAATGCATATTTCAACAAGACACTATTATTGACTGGAATATTGCACAGATTACAATGAGAATCACACCACCGCTCCTTTCATCAACTAGAGATGCATAACACTCACAGAACTGAAAAAGAAATATTGCCTTTCTGACCAGCCTGCCTGTCATCTAACTTTAATATCAAACTTTATTTTGGGAACTTCAGCAAGATAAAGCATATGAAAAGGATTAGCCATCATAACAATACACCAAAATTGAAATGAATGGAATAATGACATTGGACACAGAGAAATTGATTACAGATGGAAGGCGCTCTGGGACTTTTGTGCTAGTTAATCTGAGCTCAGAGGCTGAATTAAAACCATGAAAACTGATAGTACCCTTTGCCAAAATGCAGTTTTCAATTATTTAAGATGCAGATAATGAACATGGCAAAGGAGCTTTCACCCAAAAGAAGTAATAGGAGGGCAAAAAGAAAGTTGGAAGGAAAGAAATTGTTCTCAACAGAAGGAGCGGTTGTGTTATTTCCAGTTGAAACTACTGTGAGGTGATAAAGACTGTTGTGCTTTGATCTAGGTAGAATTGGTCTGGGAGTCGGGCTGTCCTCTGCTCAGTCAAGGTCTTAGACCACAGTGTTTCACTGATTACTGCTGATAAGGAGATTCATGGAGTTCCTGATTCTTCAGTCAGGTTTTTGCAGCTGTCTTCATTGAAACCAGAATTTTACTCAGCTAGCCCATCCTGAGCAGTGCTGGTCCCTGTGATATATTATTTTAGCAATGCTATTTCCTTTACTGGAGCTCTCAAGTGCAAGTGCAAAGATAGAAGCAAACTCTTTCCTTCTCTAAGGCCTGGAGTGGCAGGACCTTCCTCTGAAGCCAGTGGACACTTTACTGAAGCTAAACTTGTTCGGACTGGCCCTAAGTCTTTCATTTAATTGGAAATTTTACAGTGATTGTTATTCTTACTTTTCCTTTTCCCCAGAGAGGCTCCTCCGAAGCCCCTGACTTATTCTCAGTCAAACTATTGTCCTTTGCACGAATTTTGAAGTCATGTACATGTACACAATAGTATCCCTTTGAGGGAAAAGTCCAACATAAAGCTTCGAGTTGAGGAGCTTTCAGCATTTGTGTCCCTGTTACACTGGGAGCTCCACAAAGTTCCTCCTTGTGTGCGCTGGAGAATGCAGACATGGCAAATGCTTGATGGTTGGGTTTGCACATAACCTAGGTGGATGTTCCAGCTTCTGAGCTGGCTCTTGCTGGGCTGTTTTCTGAAGTTGGTGGGTTTATATTGATGTGAATTGGTAAGCTACAGAGAAATCAAAATGCTGTAAGGCTGTTTTTTTCTCACACAGATTTCCAATATGGTACCTAATTCCTTTCGGTGCAACACAATGAGTCTTGGTTTATACTCTTTAGTGAAACTGGAATGTGAGCTTTTTTCTGTTTACTGGTAGATACTCTATCGGTGTCTCCAACTACTGTTCACCATGAACAAACTTTCCTAAACCTAATGGAGAGCAGAAAGACCTAAAGACAACAGTCATCCTGTATAAATTATGCAACTGTATTTTGCTTCATGGAATCTAGTAATCCAAAGTTGCCTGCTAATTTTAGGCTGGAAATACTATCCCTGGAGCCTTCAGGCTTCATTTGTCTCTCCTGCTGTGAAAACTGTAATGAATAAATATCCCAAAGCCCTCCCTCACCTTGCTTTCTGACAGTGTAAGGAGTGCTGCCATACATTAACACCCACAACAGATTGGGGGGGGGGGGGGAAGAACAGGAAAAAGAAAGATTAATGCTGCAATTTTATTGGTAGTTAATATTCACAGTTCCAAGCTGTGTTGTCTTTTAGTTCACTTTGAGAAATGCAGAGCAAACAACAGCATGATAACATTCATCATAGCTGGCTAATTCACAAGTGGAGCTAGCAAATATAATAATTGAAACTATGCTCTATAATGCATCTTCCTCATGCATGAGTTCTGATACCACTAGCCCGGCTTTGATTCATTGTTTATCTGGTCTGTGGAACAGCTTGCAGTAATTGCTATATCCAGAGCACTATACTTGAGGCTAGAAGAGAGATCCATTTCACAGACAGCGGCCCTCCGGCTTTCTCCATATGCCTTCCCTGCTTTCCTACCCAGACATTAACTCATTAGCTTGCCATTTCATAGACGTATGTTCAGACCCAAGATCACCACATTCTGTACTTTACCCCTCATCTATTAATGAAAAGCATTATGCTACAGAACTGCACCCTGGGGAAGGAAATGTTCCACTCTAATTACTACTGACAAAGGAAATCTACAGATTGATTAAAAACAGTATGCGGGGACTCATATAGGAAATGCAAAGTGCATAAACCTGCACGGGTGAGATCCACTTCTTCCCTGGCATGGATGCAGTGTATTAGCCTGTGAGGAGAATTTAGGAGCGTGTTTGTTTGAGAGAAGACCATCAGGAGAAAGGGCAGCGCAAATGACGTGAGCAGGCAAAGAGACACAGTGGTTTAGCTCATTGCCTGTAGATCATGTGGTCTGTGGTGTGGTTTCAAATAAAGGAAGAGCCATGGGTCTTCTGGGTTTAGTCTGTTTGCTAGTCACCTGCCAGCATCCTCCCAAGGAGGAGTGGCAGGAGGTGTGGGAAGGAGGGACCATGGCTGCTTCATGGTGGAGTGGGTTGTCATTGGTGGGACCATATTACCGATGTTGGTGTCAAGCAGGAAGCAGGGAAAGTTGTGTCTTCTAGAGCATCTTCCCTCCACTATTCCTCAGAAGAGATCAATTAAACCATCCCTCCTATTGCCTGCAGCAAATCCATACTGTCACTCAGAAAGTCCTGGATTGTGGTATCTTTGCCTGTCTTTGAGACCATCTCCCCAGAGCTGTGCCACAGAAATCTGTGGGAAATGCTAAGCTTCTCCAGATGGGTTCAGGATGTCACAATGTAGTAAAGAAACCTATTCCTATTGACTGTGTTTGGACAGTTTCTCCAAGTCAAAACATAATCAAAATTGACCTTTAGAGAAATAACATTAATTCATTATTGCTGGCTCTCCCTACAGCATGGGTATGCAGCTCTTTAATCATAATTATTGTTAAGAGGCTAATTAATCTGATAACAGTATTTAATTAGATTAGCTGAAGTAGAGTGTGTAAATTATTTTGGCCTCCCAGAGTCTGGAATCACAAGTCTACAAAACAATTTGCAAAAGGCCTGTTTGGTAGTATCACTGCTGACATGGGAGACATGCCATGGCTGTCCTATTGCCGAGCATCATCTTGGCATGTTGACTAGGGCTGGTCATGGGAGTATCTTGAGAAAGGATTTTAGCTCAGATCCAATATTTGTAGTGAGGCTCTTAATTCCCACTGAACTACACAGGTGCTTAAATGTCTTTGTGAAAATAGGCTTTGGAACTGATGATGTCTCACCTGTAGAAGAAAGAACCAGTGTTGTGTCTTAGAGAGGTGGGAGGATGCAGATGGATGAGCAAGGAGCTGTACTTCAGGATGGAGCATGGTTCTGGTACCCATTTAGTGCAATGGCCAAGGTGTCTCAGCTGCGCTGTCTGGTATAGATTATGCTTCTAGGAGGAAGGGTTGCTGGATACATGTCCAAACCTCTCTGGACCATCTGGGGAGTGGGGAAGGTACAGCTGAGTTTCTGGGTCACAAGCTGGATGGATGAGGACACTGATGCTATGGCATATCCTTCTCCCAAACCCTCTCTGAGCAAGGTTAAAAAAAGCAGAAAAGATGGGATTTCTTCCTGGCCTCTGGGTGAGGATGATGGAGGACAGGGCTGATTTCTAACTTGCACACTGGGCAAGAGCTCAAGGCAGCATTCTCCTTAGGAACCAAGACAAGGAACTTCTTTGGTGACAGAACTTTCAGATAGCTCCATAGCCGTTTCTTCTAATGTTTCCTTTATAGTACCTAGCACATTTCTCTGATCAATCTGATTTGAAGCTCTTCTTCTGAGACCCCCTTCTGAATGGTGATGTGAGTGAACTGGCGTTTCTTGTTCAGCACGCAGCAGTGGGCACATCTCATTATCTTCTTCGTGCCAGTCATCCAAATGGATCTGTGGGGCAGCTCACAGCTATTCATCATGGTTGTGGCCACCAGAACCTCGCCAAATTCTTCCGGTTGCTCTGGTAGCTGTTGTTTTGCCAAAAGATTGGCCAAGTGCAACACAGGAGCAAAGACATGTATGTGGAGATCCTTTTAGCAATGCACAGTTAGTTGTTGTCATTTTTTTTAATCTTCACTGTAGATTCATGTTCTTCAGCACCTAAGCCCTAGTTGCTCTACAGTGACTTATCTTTCCACGTGACTTCTCTTTTCTTTGAAGAATCCCGTACTGTCACACAGGTTTTCCAGAAAAGATGGATGCCATACTGCTCCTTTTTAGCCTATCTTTTCAATTCCCCACATGGAGAGATACTGCAGGCAGAAGCAGCAGTAGGAAATTCCTTTTCATTATTGATACTGTTCCCTTTTTATTCTCCTGGGAAGATTAGTACGGCAGAGTCTGGTGTGGTCACCACTGACCAACACAACTGGTATGCTCAACACAACTTAGTGATCTTTTCATGCCAGTTTACCTCCTTTTCGACTGCTCAGCTGCATTTACATTGTGGCAGATACTTTCTGTATAAGTTGTTACTGCAGGAATATTATTCAAATATTGGAGGACAGGTATACTACCTGCATAACAAGAGAGAGATCCCCGTGTCCAGGTTACAACAGTTTAAGACTCTGTTAACCTAGAGGTTGGCTTTTATTAGGTCATTTCCCAGGTACTACTCTGAGCACTGCTTTTTGGGGCTTTAACAAATTTGGTTAATCCACACAAAGTTAGTGCATGTAAGTACTGTTGGGTTGACCCTGTAAGAAAAAAAGGACTAGTATATGCTTCGGAGAGAGTCCTGTCTATGACAAACCTTTTAACAACTACCTAATAAGCAGAAATTATGAAAGACTGCTCATTCTTTAGAGTGCAAACCTTATCTGTCTTTCTTTTATGAATGTAAATTTCCTATAATATGCTATACAACCAATAATCCATCTGTTCCTTTTTTGCAAGGTCAGGAGTGAACTGTGGAAGAAAAAATATTTTCTTTTTCCTCTTCCCTTGACTTGTTAAGATTTGTGTGGCTGTTTGTTGCCATTGAGGAGTATTGGCTAAAATTTTTGATCCTAGTTATATGACTGCAAAGGAAATTATTTGGAGCTGGATAGGTCATGGGAAATGGGAGGGGGGCTTAAAAGTTGTTTCCAGTAGGCCAAAAGAATGTGGATACTGTCTCTTCAAGGTGCAATTTCTTACTTCAACAAACTGTTCATCTATGAGAAACAGGGATAAAAGTGTTCAATTTGGGACCTAAGGAGTTTATATGGAAATTCTTGGATTTCTTCCAAACACACATACATGTTGAAATTAAATTGTGATTCCTACTTTGGAGACTGAGCCTTCCTGCTCAGACAGGAGCGTGCGTGTATGTGTGTGTTTGTGAGTGTGTGTTGATGCTATGTCTCTTTTGGATCTCTTGACACTTTTTGGTGCATTTTTGTACTTCTTTGAATGTGCATATGCGGACTTACTGATGGTGTATTGACGGCATTCTAAAGGCCCTCGACAGCCTGAGATCGAGCAAAACTCTAAATTTCTACCCTCGTTGATATATTTTCCGTGCAGCACACATTATATTAGAAGCATGGTCATCTAGAAAGAGGAGCTGCTTGGCTGTGGAGACTGCACTGGGAATTTACCTCCTGGAAGCTGTTTTCTCTGCTCATTTCAGACCTCTAACTTCAACATAGTTGTTGAGCTGGCCCTAGCAAAGGAGAAATAGCAGGTCATAAGCATCAAGATGCGATTTGTTAAACCAGTGATAACTTACAAAGAACCAAATTAAAGACTCTTTTGTGTTTTTATTTCTTTTTCTGGCCTTCTCCATAATGGGAGAGGACGCCTTCACACATGGCCTTAGAATGCCGTACTGGAGTTAGAATGCAACAACAGTCAAATGAAAATAAGATGTATTGCAGCTTACATAAAGAATGAAAACTGTATCACACAAATGTTTACAAGTCCAAGTAGACAGCGAACCCCTGTACAATATGTAATTTATGCAAGGGATTGCATCTTTCTTTTGTAATGAATGCACTAAGCAACCCTGTATATATTTTACAATGTCTTTACAGAGAAAAAAAAAGAATCATTTACTGTAGTGTTGTAAAATAATGCACTTTTCTAATTTTTTCATTAAAAATCCTATGGCACGTTTTCAAATGTATATTGTTTCTTTTATATTGAATGTGGAAATGTTAACTTCCTGTAAAATTGCACTACAGAAGTAAAATCCACTGATGGAACTTATTTTGTTAAAGAAAAGTCCCTTGACAACCAACAGATGTTTATGATTATACGGTATGTATGTGTGTGCATATATGTGTATATAGTGTATATGTAATGTATATATATGTGTATGCACACACACATATCTAGCGATATGTGTATATATATAAAATGATATAGGTCCAGATTTATATATGATTGTATTAATATAATATCTATAGATTGATAGATATATAGATATGTATATATATTCATACATACACACAAGAATCACAATGTACAAACCCAGAAAGGATTACCATTAAATTTAAGGGGGTTGGGGGGGAGAAAGATGTCATATACAGAAGATATTTTGCATTGCAATAAAAGCTTTTTTGACAAAAGTACGTGCAGAGTGAAGTATGAACCTTCATCAAATACCCAATCACGCTGTTCCCAGAAGACTCAGTACAGAATAAGCAAAAGGAAAGCGCTTAGGGCAGGCACAAAAGCAGAGTCAGTGCATGGTGGACTGGAGTTAGCTGTTGAGACTCCCCCCACCTTAGCTTTGTTGAGCTGAAGGCCAAGATCCTAAGGGATAGTGAAGTCAACAGCATTAACTTCTGACTTGGGAAGATCAGCGTTTCACTCACAAAATTATTAATTTAGTGCTTCCTAGAAAAAGAGGGGGAGTGGGTCTCAGTGCCAGTTTTAGCTGGCAGGTGTTGGTGTGAGGCACCAGCACAACTGCCCATTTGGGATGGAGCGTTGGGCAACTTCTCCTGTTTTTTCTATCCAGGTAAGTCACAAGTGAAGTCAGGTATAGGACCTCACTTTGTCCCTACAATGTGATTTCTACACATTGCTGCTCATGGAAGAATTCTAAAAGTTTCCAGAGCTAGTATTTCATATTTGAGAAACATCCTACCAATAGGAAGAATCCCCTCTTCTTTTCTGATGATGCTGTGGCCAGAAGATGATCCCAGCTGCAAAGTGACAGAGAATGAGAGGTTTTGTATTTCCTTCCAGCAGCCCTGATGAAAGAAAACGTCTACACGAACAGTGAGAATAGCTAACCATTAGAATAAAAAACTGGTTGCAGCAAATTTGCCATGACATGCAGTGATAAAGCAGAGACAAACTACCTTGTGCACTCTTACAGGAAGAAACCATTGCCTTAATGCAGAAAGTACTTGGTAGAAGTCACTGTTGTGCATAATGAGTGAGATTAGTTTGTCGTCATAGCCTTCATCTGTTCTTGCTGCGTACCAGACTCACAAATGAGTGAAGAGACAACGTATCCTGTGTGTTGGGACACAGTCGGTATGATACACACCCTATATTTAGTCCCTGGCCTACATTAAAACAGCAACAGAAGATGCTTGTAAAAACTTCATTTTCTGATGTTGAAAGGCAGGAGTTCTTACGGCACAGAAAAGAGGAAAACAGCTTTAACAATAGAGATAAATATACCCAGGCAATCTCACATGTGTTTTCTGTGCTGCATGAGATACCTCTGTTAGCAATTAAGATAAACAATTTCTTCCTTTTTGGAATGGTATTTGCCCACATATTTTATCATCTCAATTTATCCAGCATGCACAGACAAGCCAAAGTGTCGCTGAACCCCTCCACGCCTTCTGCAAGCAAAAAAATCTTTTAGAGTAATTAATTAGGCAATCAATAATATAGACTAGAAGACCACATTTTAAAGGGCTCCAGGTAGTGCAGCAGCATGCCCAAGAGAATTTGAAGAAGACTTTGTGTGCTGAAGTTTTCTGAACAACCACAGAAATATTAGACTTCAGGGGATGGGGGAAAAAAAGGCAGGAAAAAACCTCCAATCTTTCATCTATAGGCATATAAATATCTTTAGAAATCTGAATCAAAGTCACAGATGCCTGATTGTTGAAGGTTTGGCTGCTGCCGTGTGCCTGGGTCCTGTCTCAGAGGATGAAAGAAAATAAGCATCCTGCAGCAAAATACAAGAGCCTGCTCAGTACACATCAACTGCTTGGTTGACAGCAAACAAAATATTTCAGTTGCTGAAAATGGGTTTGTGTCTGTAATCATGCTGTGACCAAATCTCTGCATCTTTCTCACCTAAGGCAATGTCTTCAGTTCAGCTTGCCCGCTGTAAAAACAGTGACTTTTGAGAGGGGACAAATGAGGGAATTGTACTGGGAGTGTACAAAATAATGAGCAGTACAGAAAAGGTAAATGATCTCTTCCCTGTTGTGCTTTCTCACTCGCCCAGGACAAAGCAATGCTCAATTAAACAAAACCCAAAACATTTAGAATGGAGAGAAGGAAATAGTTTTATTTCTGTTATTAAAAAAAAGTTTTTTAGAAAAAAAAGAAAGGCATATTTCTAGGATATTCAGAGCCAGGAAAAAAATATTATTTGATTAAAGAGCAGAAAACAAAAGCTCTGGAAGACCTGCAATCAGTGTATCAGTCCAAGTTCAACCACTGAAGGAGATATAAAAGACTAGTTGCTGCCTATATTCAGACTATCCTTGGCTCCAGCTGGGAAATTTACTGCTGGGAAATTTTGGCTGTTGAAGGAAAGGAAGAAAATGTTCCTATGGATGAAGTCGATGTACTGTGCCACTTACACAGTGGCTATTAATAGAAACTCTTGGCTTTAACACTTTGTATGGATTCAGGTGAGCTGCCCTGTCTTAGCACTATGGTTATTTGTTCCAGGTCTGGCTGGGGTCAGAGTCCGTTGCTTAGTTTCTAAGAGAGTGGAAATGCTGGAGATAGAAACTACTGACCTATACTACCTCAGACTACATGGACTCTACCTGGAGGTTACACTTCCCCTTCTACCTGCTAATCAACATTGAGAGGAAGAAGAAAACCCTTTGATAGCCACATTGCTTCTACATACCTCATACACCAATGGTTTTGTGCCGCAACAGACTCCAGTTTCACACTGGAAATTCAGGTCATATGAAAGAACTTGGTATTTCCAAAGGGAACAACCCACAGCTGTGACATTAAACTTAAGTTTGAATAAAAGGAGAACACATGGTACGTCTTGATCATAGGGAATTTCAGACCTGCGCCTTGACCTCTTTGCACTTAATCTGCTGGAGAGGGCCTGTGAAAAAGGAGACACTAGATGGCTGGTGCCATAGGATAGGAAGAGCATCTCCTCAGTGTGTCATACTGTAGTAAGCTTAATCTGGTGTCCTTCTCTAGACAAAAGCCAGCAACTGACTTTTCAAGCAAGGAAGAACAGTTTACACCATCCTCTGCTGTCCTGTGCTGCACAGTGCTGCACATCACGAGCAACAGCTTTTATCTTGCGTTTCACTGTTGTAGTGTCTGATGAGTGCTACCAGCTGCATTTTGAATAGTCGGATGCAGAGACAAACTGCAAGATGCTGACACATCTGTGGAGTTTTAGGACAGAGGTTTACTGTGTTGTACACAGAAGTGAGAGGAAAAGAGGCCAACTGACAATGTGAATGACCTTGATCTCAAACTGTGAGTTACACCTCTTGATGACGCTCATGTTTATGCTGTTGCTGTGCTTTCTTTCCTTATTTCTACTTCAAAAAAATCTAACAAATTCCACGTATAGAAAGGGAGCTGCTAAGACATGCAATCACCCTGCTCCTCCAAGGTTTCTTTGGGAATGTTGTCCCTGTCTCTGTCTTTGAAGATGTGAGTTGAAATAATTTTACCAAGAAGCAAAAGGAAACAAGGAGCAGAGATGAGAGATGGAGCAAGAAGGCAACCTCCCTCCACTCCAGACTCACATTGCCATTGTGAAACACTGCAGTACGAGTGATCCCAGCTTGTATTTTTGTGTTAGTCTGTCTCTCCTCACACTGTGCATGGGCTCTGACTGTCATGGTATGGACTCTGCATTTCAGAATAAAACTGAAATCAGCTCACTGAATCTATATTACTGGAAACAAGAAGAATATTTGGACTGATGCATTAAATTACTCGTATTTTGGTGCAAGAGCCTGTGGGATGGTATGAGCCAAACTGTTCGGTGGTAGTGTAAAACCCAATATCACTGAGATAGGACTCAGCTGAATGCAGATGTCGTGAAAAAGAAAGGAGGGGCTAAAAGCAGCAATTAATAGAATCTGAATTATTTAATTAGTTCTGAATTATTTAATCTGAATTATTTAATTTAATAATAATTAGTCAGAATTAATAAGAGAGCTTACCTCATTTTTTCAGCATTGCAGTGATCAATTTAATCTAGGCATAGCCTACACTGGGGTTGAACTTTGCTTATTTGAGTCAACCCAGCAAATTGGTGTGAGTTATAGCACCTTGCTAGTTCTACCTGTATGGTCTTCCTGCCTGGGCTACTTGCACTGAGCAAGTAAATCCCAACACTGTTCACATCACCCACAGTCTGATTCCACTCTCCTTGGCTCTGATTTCATGCTCATGATACACTTCTCTTCCTAATGCTAATACAACTTGCCTATATTTTTTCCTTCCCAAAATGTCTGCAGAAAAGACTCTTCCATTCATGTTGTAAATTTGCCTGCCCAGAAGATGTGGTCACCAAGAAGAGCCCTCCTGCAACTATAAAACATGTAGGTGGTAGATGTGGATGCTAATAGCTTCTGGCTCATTAGCACAAAAGCAAGTATCTGTGGGAGGTAATTGCTGTAAGGGTGATAATGTAGGAAACATCCAAACCATCGATCTTTGTGTGAAGGTGAATCCCCAGGTGCTAAATCACTTAAATTAATCACCCAGTGCTGTTACAGGCAATGATTAGTGTCTGCCCTCCTGAGGAAGAGGGATGGAGAGAGAGAGAGAGAGAAATCTAGAACACAAATCATGCTGTGTTTGTTGTCCTGTGGGCATTCTCCACCTCCTTGCAATAGCTTGTAGGCCAATATGGCTTTGCAAGACGTGGTTTTGTCAAGATTCCCGAACACAAACAAGTCAATCAAGTCTGCCAGATCCACTAACAAGAAGAACAACAGGTGACCAGATGCTGTTTTAGTGAAAGGGAGGGCTCTGAGAGCACACTTGGTAAATAGAATCCCAAATGCAGCCAGTGGTTGCAGTTGAATAATTTGAAGATGATTTTGGCCTGCCTTTGATACTTTAAATCGATGCCATGTTGATATCAGAAGCAAAGGTCTCACCATTGAGAAACTATAGTTTCTTGTACCAGATGAATTTTCAAATTTGCCATTATTCCCTGTGCTCCTTGAGATAGTATGATAGGGTCCAGGGCTGAATGAGTTATAAAGACAGAAGGATTCTGTAGTCTAGAGCTGCAGTAAAAAAAGCATCACCTTTTCTTTGTCTGGGCCTTTAGTGGAATGGCTGAAGGAAGCAATGGTCTGGAGGTGTTCCTGAGCTCTCCAGACTTCACATAGTCAGAGAGATAGCACAAGGGTTTGCATCCATCATGAAGTTAGTGTCTTAACAAGTTGTTGAGTATCAGGTGAGCTGTAAAACCTGGTCTTGGGTCTCTCCTCAGCCCATGGCCATGCTGTGTGGAGTTTTCCAGTAAGTTGTGATGGAGTGTGAGTTTCTGGGCAAGTACATGGAGACATTTATTCTACCTCATGTTTACTGGGGACCTGTCTGCTCTGCTCCACTATAGTTAAGTCTGCAGGAAACTGGTGTACTCCTATATCCAGTAAAAGACCTTTACATAGGGAATCCAGCTCACATCCCATGATCACTCTTCCCAATTCAACTGCTACTAACTCTTAACTAGTTTTGGATGCCCAAAGACAGTTAATAAGCCCATCCAAGGAATGAGCACAATTAAGGGGCAAAAGAAGGGCAGGTACTGATCTCCCCTTTCTGGTGACCAGTGATAGGAAACAAGGAAATAAAATGAAGCTGCGTCAGACAGAGGAAGTTCAGATTGGACGTTAGGAAAAGGTTCTTTACTGAGAGGGTGGTCACTGGAACAGGCTTCCCAGGGAAGTGGTCATGGCATCAACTTTGTCAGAGTTCAAGGAGCATCTGGATGATGCTCTTAGTCATATGGTTTAGTTTTAGGCAGTCATGCAAGGAGCAGGGAGTTGGACTCAATGATCCTTATGGGTCCCTTCCAACTTGAGATATACTATGATTCTAAGGTTGTTTTAAACACACGACTCTTCAAGGCAGACCCAGACAGACTGGGAAAAATGCCTTCTATTCTTACTTTAGTCTTATATTTGGGATTACGTGTTATTTTGTTCTTAATGCCAAGCAAAAATGGTGCCATTCAGCTTCGCATTGTACAGGGACAATGCTGAGGCAAATTATTCCCCCAGAGTGTTTATAATCTAATATGCTAATATGCACCACTGTCCTGGGAGTCTTACCATGAATTAATAGAGAAAAAAGCCCTCTCATATTCTACTGCTTCAGTACATCGAGTAGTCATAAGCAGGTAACTCTGCTGCTGTGTCAGAGAGGGAGTGAACATCACTTTACGGCTGATCATGGTGAAGATTGCCATTCAAAATCTGTTCCAACGAGGGAAGGCACACATAAAGAAGGAACCACACGGATGAAAAGGGTGGGAGAGCAATTATGCAGGGCAGGTGAAGAGTCAGTGCCTGTATTGTGTGTCCATGCCCAGGTGCTGGCAGCGGGGCTGCTGGGCGGCCTCTGTGAGGAGAGGCCGGGGCTGCCCCGTGCCAGACACAGCCGGTTCCAGCCGGTCCCAGCCGGCTCCAACGGCCCCACCACAGGACACAGCTGAGCCCCTCAGCCAAGC
>JANZLQ010000029.1:48173621-48200733 GCA_026212715.1 Elanus axillaris | reverse complement strand
CTGAACGCAACCCCCAGCCCCAGCCCCTGCACCCTGCGGGGGGACACCAGTCGGGAGCGAAGGGGTCAAGCTGGGAATGGGAAAGACCCTTGGGTGGGGAGAAGGTGTTGTTTTAATCTTTTTGTCTTTGTTTTTCACTATCAGAATCTGTTTTAATTGTCAAGAAATTAAATTAATTTTGTCCTGATTAAAGTCTGTTTTGCCCATGGCAGTAACTGGTAAGTAATCACCCTGTCTTTATCTTGAGTCATGAGGTTTCTCATCCTATTTTTCACTCCTGTCCTTCTGAGGAGGGGGAGTGAGAGAGCAACTGGATGGGAGTTTGTCCTTTAGCCACCCTTAGCCCACCACAGTGCCGCTGAAGTGGAAAAGGCTATAAACCATTTGGTCTGAATTTAGCATTGCCTCAACTTGGAGCAGGGGATTGGGCTAGAGACTTTCTGAGGTCCCTCCCAACCTGAAAAAGACTGTGGCTCTGTGTTTGAATCAATGTAACACGAAGGAGACACCTGGAATCAAGATGTCGCACAGGTATAACAGCAGTGACACAACGGCTACTTAAACATAGTTTCTCAATATCAACAATTCTCCAGGGACAATAGATCTGTTGCTCCAAATGGTTGCAGTGAAAGGACATGACAAAGGATGAGGAAAAGGCTGAGGTACTTAATGCCTCTTTGCCTCAGTCTTTAATAGTAAGACCAGTTGTTCTCTGGGTACCCAGCCCCCTGAGCTGGAAGACAGGGATGGGGAGCAGAATGAAGCCCTTGGACATTAGGAAAGATTTCTTCACCAAAAGGGTTGTCAAGCACTGGCACAGATTGCCCAGGGAAGTGGTTGAGTGACCATCCCTGGAGGCATTTAAAAGACACATAGATATGGTTCTTAGGGACATGGTTTAGTGGTGGACATGGCAGTACTAGGTTACCAGTTGGACTTGATGATCTTAAAGGTCTTTTCCAACCTGAACGATTCTATGAAGATTTGACCTGATGCCCATGAATTAGGAGGAAGCTTAAATGAAGCGTAGTCTAAGTACACTTAAAATAAATCTCCTGCAAAACATAGCCCCTCATGGACATTTCTGTAGCACCCTGGACTTCCCTTCTAATGATCACACATTTATGCCCACCGGGCATGATTCCACCAGGCCCAAAACATTGTACATGCAGCTTCACTGCCTCCCAGGGAGAGCTGTGTGCAGGCTCTGGTAGGTAGACATTAATCATTCAGGACGGTGAAGTGACAGATGGCTGAGTGAACAGGGCACAGTGTGCTTTCATTCTCAAAGGCAGCTGTGATAAGCAGGAGCCAGGGTTGTAAGGACATGATTATTAGTGTAGCTGTCTGATTACCAGAGAAACAGCAACAGAAAACACAATCTGGTTGCAACTGCTACTTGAACACCTCTCTACTGTAAAAGCTCAGGGAAAGGTGAAGTCATGCAGGAGATGGATGGCCCTGCAATGGTTGCAGCCCCATGAGTTGTCTGCTCAGCAGTGTTATATGCTGAGCAGAGTGCAAGACGGAAGGAGATGGGTTGTTCCCTCTGCTTCCAGAGGAAGAGGTGAGTCTGTACATAAGGACAGTTGCAAGTCAAACTCTCCTTGCCAACCTGACTCCTGACTCTGTGGAAATTCCTAAAGAGATGTAACATCTTTGACCACTGACTTGGGAAAGGGCTGGGGAAATCAGGGGCAAAGAAACTACTCATCAGTGTTGCCACATCTTGCGTGTCCCCTGCGAAGCTGCCAAAGGCTTAGTGGAGGGTCTGGACTATCTATCTTGTCAAGTCAGGGAGAATTTCCCTGTGTACCACAACACTGACAGTAGTGCAGAGAGCAATACCCCACCTCAGAGAGACAGTTTGTTGAAAGGCAACTGTCTGGTTCATAAAAGCAGTATTCAAGATGAATGTCAAAAGTTTTCCTTAGTGGAAATCTCAATACAGTGAGAGAGATCAGGGATTTGAAAAGAAATTAGCTTCCTTCTAGCCACCTCCTAAGATGGATTTAGGTCTGTGCTGTGGCATATAACTTGAAGAGAGACTAAGATCCTTCACAGATCTCTGCAGGCAGTGGGGAGAAACGGTGCCATGCACAGACCCTTTGCCTCCTCCAGCTAGCTGACTTAGATGTTGTAACTACTTATCTCCATCGACTTTATCAAAAACCATGCTCTGGTGCCCTTTATTAGAAAGCAGTTTGGATAAATCACAGTCACATCAGCTGAGAGGCTCGTGCTGCTGCCTCTGCAAACAGAGGACTCAACTCTCTGGTTCAGTGGTGCTTGACTCAATTGATTCACGGAGAAAGTGACCACAGAGATAAAAAATGATGCTGGTATGTTTGTGAAGACTCTCCTACACACCCCTGTCACATGAAAAATTGACCTTTCCCAAAATATAGCTGGGAGGCTGTGTGACTTATACAGCCTACATTCTTTTCCAGCAGCTGATTTCATGGCTCTGCTTGTCTCCAGTACATGTTGCCTTCCATTTTGGTTCAGTCTGTTCTTTATCTGTGCCATGCATGGCTGAAGGACAATGCTATTTGTCATCTACTTAACTTCTGGACAAGAAACTATATGAACTCACGCACCACTTCTAAGGATGCTTCTGAAGAGATGTGCTGTGGCAGTGATTTAGAGCTCCAGAAGAAAGAAAAGAAACATTTGCATTCAATTTTCAATAAGCAGATGGTATATGGCTTGTTTTATAACACAGTAAATTTTGAAGTCCCTACTGAAAAATAAGAAAAGCAAGCGTATTTGCCTTTATTTCAAACTTTCCCTGTTTCCATGGCAATATCCCAGTGAGGTACCAAGAGTAGATGCTGGGATATGAGGTATTAAATAGTTCTTTTTCTCTGCATCATGAAAGGCAATGCTGAGATCCACATGTAAAGAAAAGCAAGTCGGGAAATGACGCAGGGACATTGGAGAATTATTACACTGAGGATGAGAAAATTTCAACACTCTGTGAATCCCCAGGATTAGCTAGATTTGTCCCTTTGTTTTAGCCCAGTACAACTCAATTGATTTTTCAGTAGAGCTGTACCAGCACTAAAAAGATGGGACCATTCCCACATTATGTGGGGGGTTATGGAGAAGATGGAGCCAGACTTTAGTTGGAGCTATGCAGCAAAAGGATGAGCAGCAACAGACACAAGCTGCAGCAAGCAAAATTCCCGTTAGGTACCAGGGAAAAATGAATCACAATGAGAATGGTCAAACCCTGGAGCAGGCTGCCCCAGTACTAACCTTGAAATAATCAAAGCCTGATTGGAAAAACTCTTTATCAGCTTGATCTGACTTTGAAGTTCACTCTGCTTTATTCAGAGGTTAGGTGATCAAATTCCACTTCCTACCTAAATTATTTTGTTATTTTATGATTCCCTGTCACAGGCACTTCAGGAGGCCTCCTTTTTCCTATTGCACTGTATATTCAGCCTAGTCTGTATTTAAGGTAACTGAAATGATGTTCCTTGTGTTGCATCCTTTTGCAGATGATTCTGCAATTTCATAGATTTTGTTTATAGTGAACAGATAAGCCAAATTTTCCCACTGCTCCTTTCTTCTCAGTTTTAGTATTGCCCTTGGCTGACACATTATAGTACACTTGACTGAGCACTGTATTTACTGTTTACTTCAGTAATTGGAGACCTTTGATACCACAACAGCCAGACAAGGAGACACCTCTTCAGATAAAATCTGTAGCCCAAGCATCATTAGCCAATTGCAACAATATAACGGGATGACATGGTAATTCACTTAGGAATGGACCTCAGGAGATCATCTAGTCCAGCCTCATGCCTGAAACAGGATGCCTGTGACTTGGGAAATAAATTAATATCTCCTTTTTGCCCTGTCTGCATGTGGTAAACCTGAAGCTTATTCTTTAAATGGGTCAGACTCATGAGTATCTGTTTTTCCCCATCTCCACGTTGGGCCAAGATTTCAAGTGGCCAAGATTTCAATAGCACTGTCTCTGCCATTAATGTGGAGGCAAATGAATGAATGAAAATCTCCACAGCACTTTGTAAAGGCATGTCTAGCTCTTTCCTCACTGTACAGTCAGTGGATCAGACCTTACTCAGCCCCTACAAATTCACCTTTAGTGATAGGCCAGCTTCTGTAATCACTCTGAGCTGGCTACCAAAAGGAAGAGTAGCTGAGTTTCTGAGTTCTGCAATTCAAACACGGTCCTGCTATGGGGCCCAAGAAGTCTGGTGTATTCCTATCCCTTTGTTCTTGTTCTTACTGTACTTAATTTATTACTTTTGTGGTTTTATTATTATATTCAGTCTTATTTTACTGACATATTTATTACTGATTGATGCTTCTCTAACATAGTCTGAATTTTTCTAATGAATGTACAATATGTACCTCTTCTCCAAACACAGCAGGTATCAGTGGTTTTGCTCAGTTCATAACCTCTTTGAAACCAGTGCACCACCACATCTCTCCTTGTTTCCCTTAGGGTCATACCTTCAGTAGTTCTCTGGCTTACCTTTCTTTCCCAGCCTTTCCATCTGCCATCCTGTGACTACTTCTGTTAACAGAGGTCCTGTGCAGTGCCTCTCCCATCAATCCCTTGTGAAATAGCCACTGGTTTGTGCTTTGAACAGTGACTGATCACTGAGCTTGTTTGCCTCTCTAGTTAATCCTGGAAGAAAGCTGGTTGTGATGATCACCACCTTCCCAGTGCACTGTTCCATCTAAAGTTTGACAGAGAGGGCTGTGAATGCTCTCTGTTGGAAGGTGATCCTAAAACAAACAATGGCACTGCTTATAGTTGTGCTGGTTTTGGCTGGGATAGAGTTAATTTTCTTCACAGTAGCTAGCATGGGGCTAAGTTTTGGGTTTGTGCTGAAAACAGTGTTGATAATGCAGAGGTGGTTTTGTTACTGCTGAGCAGTGCTTGCACAGAGCCAAGGCCTTTTCTGCTTCTCACCCCACCAGTGAGCAGGCTGGGGGGCACAAGAAGTTGAGAGGGAACATGGCTGGCACAGCTGACCCCAACTGACCCAAGGGATATTCCAGACCATAGGACGTCATGCTCAACATATAAAGCTGGGGAAGAAGAAGGAAGGGGAGGATGTTCATGTTACATGTGATGGAGCCCTGCTTTTCTGGAGATAGCTGAACACCTGTCTGCCAATGGGAGGTAGTGAATTAATTCCTTGGTTTGCTTTGCGTGCATGCATGGCTTTTGCTTTACCTGGTAAATTGTTTTATCTCAACTCACAAGTTTTCTCACTTTTACCCTTCCAATTCTCTCCCACATCCCACTGTGTGGGAGGTGAGTGAGTGGCTGCGTGGGTCTTCATTGGCAGCTGGGGCTAAACTACAACAAGAGTGAATAGTTTAAGTATAATATGAGCCTGCCTCCTGAGATAGGAGGGCACTAAACGGGCTCTCAGGTTCTAGTAGCCTTTTAACCCATCACAGGAAGGGCTAAATTATCCCCATGGGTCTAACACTCAGGGAGTGCAAAACAGATTCTTGGTTTGCAGAATAACCCATCACAAAAGTGAGACAGAAACCCACTTGGCACAGCCCCATCTCCTAATACAGGAACAACAGCACCTTCTGTAGTTCAAAAGAAACCACAGCTTGTGAGGTGGGCAGTGATCCATGACACTGGGAATGTCTGAGTTCTGCAAATCGTTTGGTTGAGACCACTTCAGTTGTTGAGAAGAAATTTAGAAAGAGCATGAATCTTGTTCCAACTCCAGGAAAGGCATTTATAGATTCGGCCGACATCCACTGGGATCTGGCCAGATCCTGAGGCTGGGTGTGTTTGAGCAAAAAGCATGACTGAAAGTGTTTGTCTAGACAGGTCCTGTTTGAACACTGACCACTCTACAGGAGTACCACAAGCACCAGACAACACCAACTGTTCAGTAAGTATTTAGGAAAAGAAATGCTTTCAACAAGCACTTTCTTCTGTAGCAACAGATGGCTTGAAGCTGCCATGAGTAAGAATTCCTAATGAGGTCCTTCTAGAAGAGCTCCTGCAAAGGGCAGAGGAAGGAAGGAAATGTGCCCTAGATTCACAAAAGTGCTCATCTGCACTCATGCTGTCCTTCTCTGATCAGCTGTAAGGGAAGAAGCAGAATCTCACTGCCTCCTTTCAGAGATTAACCTCAGTCAGCAAAGTCAAGCCAATGAGACAAATAGAAAACCAAGCAGTTTAAAAAAAAAAAAAAGACATGAGCTGTAAGGTGGCTTTTTTTCAAGGTTCATTGTTAGTAAATTTTTGTGGGATGTGGAGAACTGGGATGGAGATTCCATATTTGCAACAGCAATGACGTGTGAATGGAGTGCTGTGCAGACAGCGTGAGGCAGAGAGACCCTTTTGCCACCTCTGCTGCAAAATCTCAGAAAATCAATACTAATAATATTAACACGCAGTGATGCTGAAATAAAGTCTGTGCACGAGGGCTGTGATATTTAAATATGGTCTTTTCAAAGAGCAGTGGAGGAAAACAAGATATGATGGGGAGAGCAGTTCTCAGATCCAGAACTAATAAGGAACTTAGACCCCTGAAGTTACTTTCTGTGATATCTAATTTTCACTATTCTGGCTCTAAGAGTAGAACTAGATGTTCTGCATGAGATCTCTAGGTGTCCTGTATTATGTACATAATACAAAACTGTGAGGTATATTTGAGAGACCGGAGGATTTGTTGCCTTTCAGAGACCTCAACAGGACAGAGAAAAGCGCTGACAGAACTTCATGAAGTTCAGCAAAGGGAAATACCAAGTCCTACACCTGGGGAGGAATAACCCCAGGCACCAGTAAAGGCTGGGGAGCAAGTGGCTGAAAAGCAGCTTTGCAGAAAAAGACACAGAGGTCCTGGTGGACAACAAGTTGCACGTGAGTTGGCAATGTGCCTTTGTAGCAAAAAAAGGCCAGCATCCTCCTGGACTGTATTAGGTGGAGTGTTGCCAGCAGATCAAGGGAGGTGATCCTTCACCTCTATCCAGCACTGGTAAGAGCCATCAGGAGTTCTGTGTCTAGTGTTGGGCTCCTCAGTACAAGAAGGACATGGGCATGCTGGAGTAAGTCCAGTGAAGGGCCACAAAGATGGTTCAGGCATTGGAGCATCTGATGAATGAGGAGAGGGTGAGGGAGCTGGGTCTATTCAGCCTTGAGAAAAGAAGGTTCAGGGAGATCTTATCCCTGTGTATAAATACCTGATGGGGTGAAGTAAAGAAGATGGAGCCATCTTGCGATGTCCAAGATGTTCTCAGTGGTGCCCAATGACAGGACAAAAGAAAACGACAGAAATTGAAATAGAGGAAATTCCATTTAAACATAAGAGAAAACATTGCTATTGGAAGGGGCGAGATGAGGAGCAGACTCTGGAACAGGTCACCCAGAGACTTTGTGGAGTCTCCATCCTTGGAGGTATTCAAAACCTGAATGGACATGGCTCTGAGCAAACTTTTCTAGCTGATGCACGGTCCTATTGACAAATTAAATAAATGAGCTTTTGAAAATGTGAAAGGAGGGTAAACTCCAAGACTTTAGAGAATAAAGACTCTTTAAAAGGAGTGAGATGATTTAAGAAGGTATCCACTGGCAAATTATGTGACAAACAAAGAAGGAGTAATGGCCACAGAGCCAGTAATGGGCTGCTCTGCATTCAGTGTTCAAAGACCTGAATGTCTCTGTCCAGTTAGACTCCAGGGCTGAGTCTCTCTTCAGACCCAATTTTTTTCTAATGGCATTCTCATATTTGACATAAAGAACCTCACCAACTGGGGTGCCATGTGATTATGGGTAGAGTGGGACTAGCATGGTTCTGCTGATGTTTCCCTCAAAATGAAAATTCACGGGTCATTTAATCACAGATTCCTTAACAGCCCAGTATAGTCTTGATCAAAATCCAACAGTAGGCCACATGCATCAGTACCATTTATTTAGCTGTATAAAATGTGGTTGTCAATTTACATGGCTCTGCGGAATCTGAAGATTAATAACGAGGCTTCACTCTGGCATTTGACTATAGTTGTTGCTGGGAGGAAGATCATTTTCTTTTACAGTGACTTAATAATTTATCCCCTGACCACAGGAATATTCATTAAATATCTTTATTGACCATCTGGGCAAACAGAAATTGCACTAGGCTATATCCAGAAGACATTACTCTTTTGAATGCTAGTGGGGCCAGGCCATGGTGTGGGGATAGGGTGCTGCAATACTCTTCCTGATTGAGTAGGAAATCTTTGGATCTGAAGAAACTGCAAACTTAAATTATAAAAGAGTGAAGGGCTCTATGCACGGGTTGCCTTTTGTGAGGCAGCCAGATGGTGAATGGGTTGTGTGAGTCCTTGAATAAGAAGGCTGAGAAGCATCTTTCAGCTTATTAGCTGAATCACAGAGTGTGAAAGAAACTTTAAAACCTGCTAGACTAGAAAGTAGCTTATTTATAGAAACATCTCTGTGAACTGTATTATCTGTTCCTATACTGCGCATTCTATCTCATGTTACTATTATTTGCTCTTGCCTTAGCCCAGCCTGAAATAAAGTGATTTAGAGATAATGGGCTAATACCAAGTCTTTTCATCCTTTTGGCATGCCAGTCCTTAAAATGAAGTTGCTGAGATACTCCAACAGTGCTGAACTTCCAGAAAATCCCAAGAGAATGGGAACATACGTCCCCTCACACTGCACAGGATGCCTGGCAGTATGGTGCTTGGGAGCAAGGAGAATCTTCTCATGGCCACTGTTAAGCCAGAAGGTCTTTGATGTGCAGGAGACCCAGGAGCTTTGTGCTGAGACTATCGGATTTGCAAGGGCTCTAAGGTAACACTGCAGACACATAGGCAACAGGCTGATAGGCTGATATGGCAGGAGCAGACTCATTCCACTATGACTGTGTCCTAAGAAGATGGTCTTTCCCTGGAATAATTGCTTGGCCCAGAGCCCAGCTGCTTGGGTTATGGGTGTAGCCCATGAATAGTCTGGGTTTGGGGAGGCTACAGTTCATTTATTTCAATTTGCCTGAGAACCAGCATCAGTGAGTGCAGCACCTGTCACAGAGACAGTCCTGCTTTTTTCATAATACAGTTTTGTTGCAGATATTGTTACCAGTAAAGCAAAAGTAGCTGGGCCTATCGGATCTGATTATGGAGGTATATGCTGTTGGGTTTTTAGAGCTTTCCCTGAGTGTCTTGTTACTTTTCTTGATGCCAAGGTTAAGAAGGTTAGTGCTGGTGTGTGAAACAGTTACATCCTTAATCAGTCAAAGCCTATTCAGTGAGAAACGGATCAGTGTAATGCAGAGGATTAGTCCTAGCAAATGTCCACACCACTACAGAATAGAAAAACCAATTCCCATGGTCCTAAGGGGTTGTGCAGCTAACTATCCCTGTAGTGAGCCAAATGTCCTGGCAGAGAGATCAATTCACTTGAGCAATATCCCCCAGGGAAACAGAGCACCTGAGATGTTAAGAAATGGATGGGGCACCATCTCCGTCTCTCCTTACGTGGGGAGTGGTGGATGAGACTCAGCGCACAAGATGATGAGCCGTGTGTGTGTTAGACAAGGGAGGGAAGTACCAGGGCCCAAAGACCATCCTCTTACTGGGATTTGGGGGTGGGGGTTTACGATGTTTCAGCACAGCAGTATGTATAATGCCACAGTAAAACGAGTGATTGCTTGGCATGGTGGGTTGGTGCATTACTGCTCTCTTCTGCCAGGCGATCACCACTCAGGGCCAGAGTATGAGGTTTATAAACAGGAACTGAGAACTGCTAAGAAAGTAGCAGTGACCTGCTTACTGCAGAGAATTATTACTTTGGGGTTTTGGGGATTTTTTGAGATTTTTTTCTCTTAAAAGCAGTCGTGATGTTTAAAATCAAGGCAAAAGCTACTGCTTTGCAGAAAAAGGCTAGAAAAAATAAATGAGTTGAAAATTCAGAATTGAGGGAATAAACCTCTCCCTTGCGGGCATCTCCTGAAACCACATAGGTTCCTTGGCTTTTGCTTTTGAATGTCTGTACTCTGCCGAAGGCAAAAGACAAGGCCAGATCTCCTGGGGCTTAGGCAATGCCTGTGTTCGCTCGTACCTAACCCAGCACTGCTGAATGAAGGGTCTCCATCCATCCTAAATACTAGCTGCAGATTCAAGAGAAAGAAGCATCCTTTGATGTCAGGAAATTTCCAAGTCACAAATTCTAGGTCTGACATGATTTTTGTAGGTTTCTACAAGTACTAACACCTTCTGATCTGGCCTTCTGTTTCAATTTACCTGCACCCATGCAAACAGCAGAGGAGATTCAGCAGTCTGTTCCCTGGGGTCAGGTCTGGCTCCAGACTTTTGAATGTCAGGGTTGGCAGTTTCAAATACTACCCCTTCTCAGTTTCCCTGCCTTGTTATGTGGTGCCAAGAGCGTTTGGAGAAGAGTTTGACCTTCAGTGTTTGCCTTGCCAGCCTACCAAAGCAGCTGAGGTTTATCTGCCTGAGAGGAGTGAAATGTGAACCTCAGAATCATTAAAGCAATTTAGTTTAATAATTCAAGCAGCACTGTAAGCAAGGATGAGCAAAAGCCAAGACCTCACATCTAAAGCCAGATTTTGGGTGTCTGGGGATGCAGAAGTCTGGACTATGTTGGATTTTGCTCCCTCAGTGAGTGTTTTCTGAGTAGGACTGGGCTTTTGGCCTTGAAAGGATTTTTTATTCAGCCAGGACATGGTCTAGTTCTTTAAATGCAACACAGAATGTCCAAGGAGTCATCAGTACCATGTGTCTCACTCAGACTTGTGCATTTGCAGCTTGTTTATCTTCCTTCTGCAAGACAGGTATTCAGCTTTTTCAATAGGAGGTGGCTAAATTTCCCCCAAAGATCCAAACTCAGCTCTGGGAAATAAGCTTGCAGCAACATCCCTGCATAGGGCTGATAGGGGGGAACAGGATATTTCTGACCAAATAGGTGTTTGAGTTATTGGGGAATTGAATTTTTTTTCCTGAGGACTCCCTTCCCTTCTGTGGAAGTTACTTTTTCACTTGCAGTCTTAGTCTGCTATTCAAACTGATGCAAAGTGCCTAACACAGATAGCAATATCCAAGTCTGCTGCAGGTATTAATGGATAATTGAAGCAGTAATGCAAATGAATGGTGACTATCCTCCAGTGTGTAATTGGCTGATGTCCTCACTTCTACAGAAACTCACAGATCACCAACTGATCCAAGGTCTATTGGGGAGGAGGAAAAAACCCACCTACATGCACAAACATAGATTCTACCTTGGTTTAAGACTTCCTGAAACTTACTGTGAAATTTGAATGAAAAACATTATTTCTGAAAAAAAGTAATTTCAGTAGTTAAAAAGAAATATAGGACGGCAATGCAATCTCCCTGCAGGTGCAGATAACCTTCTGGGACTTACACCTGGGACAGAGAAGGTAAAATGTAACTCACAGACAATGGGAAAAGGATGAGAAAAAACCCCTCGGAAAAGCTTTCATCAAAGAAAATTGAATTTAAGGGATGAATTTGCCCCATAAATCTAGGAGTAAAAATAGCCAAGGCTGGCTGATAGTGGTCTGAAAAATGAGTTCAGTTAGAGCAGTCACAGCTGTGATGGATAGGGGAGCTACTTCTTATCAGGTCAGGCCAGTAATAGAAAGGCAATGGGATAATCATCAAATAACTCTTTTTACTACCTATCAGTTACACATAAGTGGTTGTCTTACAGAACCAGTTAACTGGTGACAGTAAATCTGAGCAGAGCCTGTACGCTTCAAATGAGGGTCTCCTTTTGCTCCTCCCTTACTCATTCAAATGCATTTTTGTTTTCCATCTTCGGTGTTGCCCAGGTTAGCATTGACTAAGTGCTTTTGCCATCTGATAGGTTCTTCGTACCTATGGCAAATGTGCTAGAGATGCCATACTAGTTTCAAGCAGACATGCATCACCAGCAAGCCTCCTTCCCCAGACTTAACTGGTTTCGTCAGTGCGACTTTGCTGAGATGCTTTAAGAGATTTATTTTTCAGATAAGAGTAAAGCTGAACTCATGACTATGGCTTCCAAGAATAATGCTCTTGTTACTATTGTTATTGCTACTGCTACTACTACTACTACAGTTGTTATAGCCTACTTACTATTGCTAGTCATAAAAGCAACAAATAATAATAATAATAATGAAGACATTTCTCTCACTCTTCCTGAGGCCTATAAATTTCCTGTCAAGATTCAAAATAATAGCACTGACTCCCTGCTACCATCTGACCTTGGATAGCTGCAGTTTATCCATGCAGGAGTTTCCTGGGCAGTCACTTTGGAGCTGGTGTTCTTTAAGTTTGCTGACCCTATGGGTAATTTTGGTGTGTGCTGCAAGGGTGCCTTTAAACTGAGGGGTGAAGAGGGTGGGTGGGTATATGAAGATAAATAGGCTAGTGGGACAGGCTGTGTTGGGGCTATAAGCATGTTATTAGAGTCCAGTGATAAAATTGTGACCATGGCCACATTCACATGGGTGTGCGATAAGTCTCTGAAGCTCATTTACAATTTTCAGAGCAGGAATGATGCCCATATAGCCAGATAGGAGGCTGCTCCCTTTGTTTCCAAGTTGAAATATACTTCTGTTCTCTAAAACATGGACCTTTATAGTATTCTGGGTCAACTATTGTACCGAGGCATGGTGTATACACAGAACGGCCAGGTCAAAATCTTCTCTGGCCCCTGACACTTACTATTTTCAGTTTAAAGGAGGTAACCTCAGAACTGGGCAGAAAGGGCTGACTGGGCAGAAAGAAATTAGGCTACTGGTATGACACAGTCTCAGTTGTTTCTGTTACTTAGGGTGGTCTTTAGAAAATAAACTTTTAGCCTAATGGCATATTCTTGGTGATGATAGGATTGCATCCACCAGTGAAGTTACCAAGCATCTAAGAAACAAATGGAAACCTGCAGCCATGCTCTGTGCTCCCTGCTCTCCTCAGCTGAGAGCAGAAGTCATCGACCTTTCTCACGCAGTAGGGGCTGTCTTTTACTTTGCCACTTAATATCTTGTTCAGTGGAGTCCTAACTTTATTTGGGGTTTGCATGCTGCTGTATTGATACAATAATTGTTCATAAAAGGAAAATGTTCACTTCTTCATGCATCTCCTCCTTTTAACACACACACACACACACACAAAAATCTACTGAAAGAAAAATACTCACCATTTGATTACTAGTGATCTTGTCTTTGTAGTTTTCATCAGTAAATTCTCATCATCAGACCTTCAGCTACTCACAAAGCTTTGCAGTTTTCCTTCCAAAGCACTACACTATTCAGTGAAGCTTGAGCCAGCTCATGAGTTTAATTAGTTATGTGACTTAAAAGAAAACATGGTTGCAGTTTCCTACATGCCATGTCACACTGCGCATCTGTCAAATAGGCTGTGGGAGTCTTCTAAGAAGAGCTTGCCCTATTATTCAGAAAGCCAAGGCCTTTTGTTCCTTTCAGTGGCAGCTTGACTTAATAATTAATACTTAACACTGTGTAAACATGAGTTAATGAATCCTCAAGGATTAGTGCTTCCCTTACATGAAGGGAGAGACTGGGCTACAAGTGAGCCCCATTGTGTCTTCTCCAGTTACAGTGGCCCAGGAAACTTCAGGAGTGTGATGCCCCTATAGAAGAAACTGGCTTTAGACAACAAACTGAAACAGGAGGGGTTTTTATTCAGGGACAGTAGGAAGAAACACTGGGTACTGTGGCTCTGTGCTTCTGGACCCTGTTCTTGCTGGTGCAGCAGAAAGGTGTGATACCCACCCTTTCCAGATATAGGCAGGAATTCATGCTGCTGTGAGTAGGGCTGGCTAATTTAAATTCAGCTTCCACGTAAAAATTATTCATAAAAGACCGTGACTCGCATGGCAGCTCCTCCTTGACCTTTTTGAAAGTTTGATGTCATAGACTGACATACATAGTGATTAGTCAGGCTTGTCACTCAGTCTCATCTCATAAATCAAGAGAAATGGTGGATCCTTGAAAAATTCAGTAGTTAAGTGCAGGTGCCAGAGTAAAATAGAATATAGAACTCGGGTCAAGGAGAAACAATCCAGGTTCAAATAAAGAAAAAACTCAGTCAGATAATAATCCCTTGAGCATTTCCTCTTAGGAATACAAGAGACCACCTGGAGTCTCCTGCTCCATAGAATAACTATGTGGAATTTAGAAAGATACAGATGATGCCAACAATATGTTCCTCTTCTCGGCTCTTTCCCACACACCACAAGCCCCTAAACATTCCCCGGTGTTCCTGTACCATAAAACTTTCAAAGCGCAAATGCCATGCCCGCAATTCAGACCTACTGGTGAGATAAGCAGGGCAATCTGGTCTCAGACATCTGCTCCGTAGTCTTGCTTTGGACTAGCTCTATGAATGGCTCATCAGCTGAAGCTGGCAGACAAATACAGGATTTTTTTGAGCATGTCTCTGAAGGAAACTTATGTTTGCATGGTACCTAGTTTAGGCAAGGCCTGATCAGTGGTTTTCAGTATGTTGATGGTGCCTAAGCAATGGCTTGAAGTGCCTATATGGATAGGAGAAAAACTGGGTGTCCGTGGTTTAACAAATTCACTCAAAGCTCTGGCAAAGCCACTAACTGCATCCAAATCTTCCAATATCTTCCTGTATCTGCACACCTAGCTGGACATAAAACTGAACTGCAGTTGTGAGTCTGTGCACTTTCATCCTTTTTTTTCAATGGCATCAAAGACTAAAACACTGTAGCCAAAACTCTCCTATCAGGCTGTGGATGACTTTAACCTCTTGCAGGTCAATGCAAAGCTTGGCAGGGAAGGGACTCCAGGGGAAGGGGAGGCCACTTCTTCAAAGAAGCTTAATCCTACTAGGGAGTTGCTTCTGAGCCCATGGCTGAATGTCATCCTCCTCTGCCCACCTCAGCACTCTGTCGAGGAGTAACTTGATGGCTTAAGCTTCTCCCCGTGACTCGGGCTTCTCCCCAATGATTGCAGTCATGACGCAGCAAAAGCAGCTCAGCACTGACTCACTCCATCGACGTCTCTGAGAGAAGCAGGGGCAGGAGGGAGACCTGCGTTTCCTTCATTTAAATTCTGGATTTTCTGTGAAGCTGGCAAAGCATGCCTGAGACTGTCTGCATGTCATGCTAGAGAAACCTTCATATTTGCTTCCTCTGGGAAGCTGCCTGTGGCATCCAGCACCCCTCTGAGTCAGGGCTGGCGGCTCTTCTGTTTGTTTGTTTCACTGGACATGGACAAATGCATCACGTGGGAAAGTGAGAAATGAAAATACGTTCAAAGGGTGGTCTCTGGTGCAGTGGTGAATGCTGTAGCTTTCCACACAACACAAGGGAAAATAAGACTTAACAACAGTGGCATTAATAACGTATGTGTGTGCCAAGGCACCACAAGCAACCAGAAACAGCTGCATGTTGCAGAGTCTTCCCCAGTTCTCTGTGGCTATTGCCTTGGGATGTCTGATAAATCACCTTTGTCTCAAGCTGAATTAAAAAAGGCCTCTTTTGTCAGTGCATGTGTTACTATGATGTTCCCAACGCTCTGGTTCCTTGTTTGAAAAGCTACTATGCAGCGGAGCCTCCTGGAATCCTTATCTTGGTGTCTGACACAGTTTTGCCCTGAACATGTTGTGCCTTTGCAAATTATAATCTGATTTGAAAGTGATACTTATCTAAAGTGGCCTAAATGACTTACAGTTCATAATCCTGGACTTCAATAAAAGTTTAGGCATTAGACACACAATATCTTTCTGTCCAGAATGTGGTGTCATAATCTGTCAAGAGCCCTTATTTGGGAGAAGGGATTGAATTCCTTGTGTGTAGTACAGACATCATCGCTTGCATGATCCCCTAGCTTTCAAGTTATTACGCCACTGACTGCTCCATTTCTCAAGCGACTTCTACAGCTTCGTTTCTGTGCCTGATCCCAGGAGTTTTATTTCCCTGGTTCACAGAGCATCACAGCAGCAGTCTTCGTCATCAAACCATTGGTGACATCGATGTCTCAGAGTTCAAAGCCTTATCCAGCTCAGGTGTTTCTGCAAACAAACTTCAGCCAAGCGTTTTTTGAATAGAAAGGATATTGTCACAGTCATCAAAACAAGAGGCATCTCTACTACAGTTTATTTTCAGTATTTTCTGCAAAATGGTGTTCTCATCCATTCATGGGAGTCGTGCAGGCCTCCATACATGCACTGTTGCTAGTACAATGGACAAGCATTTGGGACACAACTTCAGTGTGCTGGTGTCCTCATGCTTTGCACCAGCTCTTGTTATCACCAGATGGATGATACAGTCCTTGGGAGGGAAAATGTTGATGATGGGGTGGTAACTGGCCCTTGGTGGCGTTCAAGCTCCTGTGATAAGAACAGTGACCCTGGGAAGAATCTGGAGGGGCAGCAAGTAATTTGTGGCTAAGCCTGTCTACATAGCCATGCCCTAGCGCTGCATAGATTGCAGTTCTCAAAAGTATTTGTTCCTGGGCAAGGAAATGCAAAAACTGTGTTGTGAAAAGAAAATAATGTTTAGCATTGGAAGGCAACATCAAGTATGTTTAGCTATAAAGATCCTGCAAATATAAAGCAGAGGGAGAGCAATATAAGGTAGGAGCATACAGTTGAAGAATGATTGAGGTGGATCTGGAGATTTGGGTTGAATCTGTGCCTTGCTGCATCCAGGCAGCCTTGGACTGCATGAGGACCTGCTCAGCAGGAGATCAGGGTCTCATCACGTTATTGAGTGTAGTCACCTGCAGACACTGCTGAGTTTAGCTCAGTGAGTGCCTAGGCTTCAGACAGACATTGGATTAGCTTGTGAGTACATTGCAATATTTTCTTATAAAGCAATACCCTTCTCCAAATCTGGACAACCTTGAATAACCTTTCACAGGCAGCACTGTGTCTGATTTTGAGTCTTTTCTTTTGCAATCTGAAAAGAAGACAAGCATTTCTAGTTCTAGGCTGACACTGTCCAGACACATAATGGAAACAACGTGCTTTGTTTCTGCTCCTCTGGTTGTGGCACATAAGACGTATTGAAACAGGTCTCAAAAAAGCTGCAGTGAGGAGGACAGGAACAGAATGAAGTTTTTTGCCTCAAGTGGTTTCTGAAATGAATTTGTCTTCCTTTACTTTGGGCACTGCCCTTGTGGTATTAACAGAGTATATACTCCACTGCCTTAAGATGTGGGAACAACATATTCTGTTTGTGAGACCCATTTTATCTATATTTTCCACCACTGTATGAATCCCTACAGGGATGGCTTCCTCACCTCCCACAGATACCACCTCTATTTTCCAGGGTTACTGCCATGCAAGATATCAGACTTCAAACTAGCTGTTGGGGAGAGTCTTGTCCAATAACTAGGTAAGAGTGGGATGAAATCCCAAATTTTACGGGGTTTAATTTTTATGGCAAGCAGATTTGATTCCTCCAAGGACATTTGCTTGACATCATTAAATTAGAAATTTGGAAATAAACTAGCTGGAGATTAGCTCAGGGTTTGAAGGCAAAATGAGGTGCCATAACCAAAAATGCAGTATAGGCAGTCTCTAGAGGTCTCTGGAGGGAGATTTCGAGATTCTGTTTAACCCATTAAAGGCTTCATGGTGAAGCTTAGGACATCTGTATTATTTATGAGTGGTTCTTATACTCCTGGTTTGTTTATGCCACAGATTCTTACAGAAATATTATGAGTTAGAGAGCTGTAAAACATTTTATGGTCTGCACATCCCACTATAAATCCAGGGTTGCCTTAGTTACCAGCTGGCTAACTGCACAGGTTAGGGGAGAGAGAGGGACCGAGAGGGAAAGAGAGAGATTAGTACCAATACATTTTTAAAATCTCCAGATATCTTGTGAATTGTAATGTTGTGATATGACAGAAAGCTTGCAAGACCTGCACAAGACAAGAAGACTATGAAAGCAAGGATTTGGACTGGCATCTCTCTGACAAGATAGCGAACCAACACACTTAGGGGTCTTTTTATTAAGCAAATCATGAATCTGAGTATTGCCTAATCAAATGCTTTAGCGAAGCTGATACTTAGTCCCTTCTTGAGCACTTTCTGTATTTGGGTTGGAGAGCTGTGTCTTCCCTGGTAATGAAATGTGCTTCAGCCTCTGTGAAAGCAGTTGGCACGGCACAATTTACACGCATGTGATCAAATTATCTTCCCAACCCTCTTGTCCAGTTGTATTTTGGGACCATCTAGTCTATGCTACCTCCTGACCTTAGTGGTTAGGCTGCAATGTCCTATGAAGCAGGCACAGGCACTGCCCATGTTAGTTAGTATGGAGCAAAATCATGCTATAGGGTAACCTGATGGCTAAGTCATAGAGACTGGATGCAGGATAACATGATCTGGTCCATGCTCTAGTCTGATTTAGTGTAAATGGAGGCACAGTGAGAAAAGACATCTTCTGAATTAATATCTTCAAAAATGGTATGGCTACTTGCACAAAGGAGGGTAGAAGGCTGGCACTGGTATTCCTGTGAAGTTTTGTGACACAGTTGTGAGTCAAATAATAGTTGATGTTTTTCTTAAAGCAAGTCCCAGCTGCCAGAATCAACAGCAAAGACTTGAAATTCACAGTCTTCATTTGAAAAGACAAAGGAGAAGATTAAATCAAATAATTCTAGCACACTGTCGTGAAGGAAAGTTTGCATGAATGGAGGTTCCCCTGCGGGCAGAGAGGCCAGCATTTCATAAAAGCTGTTATTTTAAGCCAAGCTCGTAATCTTCTGAGAACAGACTCATTTCTTTGTGAGGAGTACTGCTAGCAGGCTAGATGCCTCTAACTCCTAATACTTTCTTCATTCAACTGCCCTATGCATCCACGGTAAAACAAATTTGCTATTTCTTTTGTAAGGCAAAATGCACCTAAGCTGGAAAAAGTCTGGAAATAAAAATAGTAGTGCCTGTCCCACGTCCATTCTCTCCACACAATCTGGGGTTGTAGTCATGGCTTATTAGGCCCATGGATTGGCTGTTTGGTTAACTGCTACCAAGTAATATGATCATGTAGGTTGAGAGCTGTGTATTGACTTACACGGGAGTTTGAGCCTCCAGGGAAGCTGAATACAGATGTTTGCAGTCAGTCTTCTCTAAACGATACCCCAGGGATCTTGGATATTAGTGATGATAGCTCCTAACTGTGTCCTGACAAAAATAGTTTCTCTAAATTAGAATGAGGAGAATGGGTAGAAATCATGACACATTTATTTTCTTTTTAGTCAGAGTTCATACTGAAATCGGTAGGAAATGTGGTTTTGTGGACACGCTGGCTGTTTGTTAGTCAGTATCCCCTAATCCCTTATAAGTTTTAACCTGATGGCCAGTTTCAGCAAAATCTAAAAGAAAGTTTAAGATGTCAGATCTTAATTTTCCATGTGAATAGGATAAAAGATGCTAGTAATGCTCTGACAGAAAGGTCATAGGCATGGTAGCTCCTACTAGAAGTAGCAGAATTCAGACAGGAATGCAGCTTTAGGACATGGGACCCAAGCCTATTGGCTTCCCACTGAAGGGCCTACTAGTTTCTAAATGAGGTAGAAAAAGGGAGGATCCCAGGCACCCAAATGGATGTTGGGTATAAGTAGAAGAATTTGTTTGGAAAAATTATTTGTTTTGGGGTAGGAGTGAGCTGCAGTATTTCAAAAGAAGCTGTATCTTCTTACCTTAACATGTTCAAAGGAGTGGCTCTACTATTTTATGTCAGTGATGAAGAATTTGGCCACCTAGATCAGGTTCTAGCTGGTGTGTTACATCTCACTGAGGTTTTTTTAACTGTTCATGCCCAACCAATATTTTGCAAGATTTCCTGACTCACTGTGGTAGGTTAAGCCTAGTAGGCAGCTGAGCACCACACAGCCGCTTGCTTGCTCCCATCCAGTGGGATGGGGAAGAGAATTGGAAGGGCCAAAGTAAAAAAAAATTGTGGTTTAAGATAAAGACAGTTTAATAGGTAAAGCAGAAGACTTGGACATCAATCCTTATTCTCAGTGCTGGCATTGAAGATGTAGTTCCTCAAGGCTTCTTTGTACCCTTCTCCATCATGAATGCAATCATAACTTACCTGTCTTATCTGTTGAGACTTTCTTGAAGAGATGCAACATAACAGTAGCTTTCAAAGTATAACTTAAGAAGTTTTATTCTCACTGATCACCTAGCTAGGTGGGATCAAATATTAGATTGGAATACAGAGTTGAGTACAAAATAGTCCCCAGTACTTTCTCCATGGCCCCCAGTTTCCTTTGCTGTCTTGACGTCTGAAATATACTGGACAGATATTTTTTCTAACAGTGTTAAACATAGATGAGTAATTCTTATGGTCTTTAAAAATAGTTCAGGCAAAGAACTACCCATCTGCACAACTAATGCACTTACAACCACCACATCTTGAAAGCGCCTGGCTTGCTTTAAGGGCTCCTTGTTCCAGCAATTGAAGCTTACTGAAACAATAAATATGGCAATGCTGTCATTTCTGATGGGGTGAGGAACTCAGAACTGTTTAGTGTTAATTTACTCCTTGAGGTGGTTTGAATTTTGACAAAAATATAGTGTTTTGCTGTTACTGTTTCAGTTTACTGGCTGAGCATTTCTTTAAATGCTTACTGCCTCTGCTCAGCAATTTAAAAGCAAGATTGCTTTTTATTGCCATTCTTTCCCAGCACAAGACTGTGTCTGGCTCTCTTACAGACTTAGCTAAGCTTGTCAATCTGAGAACTTCATTTGTAATTTGCCAGGAGCCCTCAGGCCATATGTCTTGCAGTAGTCCTCTGTCTCGCAGGAGAGATGATAGACTCACCCTTAGGAGTGTGGGATAGCAAAGGACCAGCAGTCATCCCCCTGTGCAGGTTCTCTGGGGGCTTGTGATGTTGTGGTAGGTGGGCTGCATGGTTTCCCTTCTGTCCCATTTGCAGTGGGACTAAGCAAGCTGCAGGATCCCAGGGCACTGGTATAGCTCAGGGAATTTTATTTGCTGTTCTGGGGACTGTGGCACTGCTCCGACCTTCTCCGCTGCTCATCCCAGTGCTGTTCCCTTCCCCTACCCTACAGTACTCGGGCTTCTCAGCACATTCCGACTTATAGCCTGGTTCTTGTCCCTTCTGCTCCTCTTGGCTGCCTCGGTGTCACCCTCCTTGCTTTCAGTCCCGTAACTGTCTCTACCAGCCAAAAGAAGCAACATCAGGAAAAATTTGGCCCAAAACCTGGGATGGAGCATGCTTGCTAGACAGATTTTTTAGAAGGACCCAGAGAGACTGTGCAACATATTCTGCTGAATCTGCAGCTCATCAGGCACAGGGAGAGTGGACGGGACAGTGTTGATAAGTGAGGCGTGGTGGTGAGCATGAAGGTGTTAGAGAATCATCATGAAAACTGAAATCATTACTTTAAATCTATGGAAGATTTACTTCCCTAGATTTACTTTAAATTACTTTTAAACTGCTTCTTTCCTTTACCTCATTCTTTAAAACAGCAGAAGCAATTTTGGTGAAATTTTCTAAGGACCCTGCTTTTTCCACAATCAAAATATACATTTAAGGGAAATGTTTAAGACTTTCAACCTCCAAGCTTGCTGTTTGTAAATAACAGTTAGGATGTGATAAGAAACTTTCTGTTGATCTCAATGGAAGTTGAGGACAAAGAGAGAAGGCTGAGACAGAAACACAAGGGACAAAGAGGAGAGATCAGTCAAAATGTGTCAGATCAGTGAACAGATGCAGTCCTGCATTGATGGCTCACTTTTGCTTGTTTTCCTCCAGCAAAAAAAAGTGCCTTTTTGTACTCTGCAAGTACAGCCTGTGTCTCACTGAAGATGCTGAGAGGGGGAAGGGAAGGCTCAGAGAGGAGCTGAAAAGTGAAGGGAAAATTCCATTCATGATTCATTTCTGCGCTTGGAACTTGAAATTCAAGGTTCAAACTTCATCTGAAGGGATATGATTAAAGCTTGGGGAGTTTCCTAAGGGATTTCTGCATACAGAGATGGATAAGGGTGCCTCACAGCACCTGCAAAAGGACCTCAGTAGGGTGGGTGCCTAATCCTCTACAATTCCCTTCTTAGGCAATTTTGTAGATCATACCGAGTTCCTATACCATATCTTAATATGCCTTTGTAAACTTTCTGTAATCTTGTATTCACCAAATTCCTTTGCTTGCTTATAAAGCAGGCAGTTATTTGCAGCAATGCCCTATGAGAACAGCAGATGCTTTCAAGCAGCATTTCCCCAGAATAATTTCCTTTCTATAAACTGTTTTATCCTCCCAGTAATAAGAGCAGCCCTTTAAGAAAAGCAGAACACCAGGGCATTGCTGATACCGAGCGTTCCCTGTATTTGTGCTGTACTGGGACCAGTATGGTATGAGCTGTCTCTTACTTTACCCAGCATAACCTGGTATTCAGTCACCAGCCACTGAAGTCTCTTACTATGACTATGACGTCTTCTCATCATGTCACTTCTCTTTCTCACTTCCCTCAAAAAAGGAGCACCTCAGCATCCAGCTATTCTCTACTTTTTGTAAGTCTGAATCTGGAAATGATGTAGGTGCCTATTCCCCCTACCCCCCCCCCAGCTTCACTGTTTGAAACGGCAGAATAGTTTTTGCTGGAACTTTAAAGATATCTATATATATCTATATATATCTATATATAGACATGTATTTATATCTCTCTCCATTTTGTGGCCTGTTTTTAGATGCTGCTGCTGAGTACCATGAGCATGTGAACAATGCATTACAGGTTGATTTATATTGCCTTTCTCTTGTTTTTCATTTTCTACTGCAACTGTAAAAAAGAATATGGCTTGAAATGAAGTTAATCTGAGCAACTCACTTTTTGATTACTTGGAAGAGTCAATCAGGTTTTTTAAAAGTTGTAATTGATTTTATATAAGAAAGCAACTCCCTAGCTAGAGGACTAAGTAGAGAGAAGTCAGTTTTATAAGAGTATTGTATTTGTCTGAATCTATAGCGCTGCCTAAGTCTCAGACATTGCAAGAAAAAAACACAAGCAAAATAATAGAAAACAATGCTGAAAAAGGTCTTGAAAAGCTACCTAATTACTCCTTTCAAAAAAGCCAAAGCTTAATAGATGCTTCTTTAGCCTAACGATTCTCAAGAATTAGGTTACAAGCAGAGGGCCTGGTCCCTCTCGTGATCTATGAAATGTGTAGTCTTTTGTCAGGAGCACTCACTGATGAAATTTCATGTAGTTTTTGTATTTTTACTGCTTGTTTTTTCTGTTTACCTCACTGCACTGACTAGATTGGACTAGATTATAATGGGAGTCTGGGCCTGAAACACAGCTGTAGACATGTCTTTCTCAACTGGGGCTTAGTCCCACCTGAGATGTCAGAGGACAAAGGAACCATACTGTTAGCACTTCTTGGGGTTGTCTCATCACATTGTGTTTGGATTTCCACTGGCGTGTCTTTCCAAAGCTGCACTAAACCAACGACTTCTAAGCATGTCCCTGTTGCAAGCAGCCAGCATCCTCTGTCCCTGCATTTAGGCCAGTTTTCCCATTCTTGGTCTGCAGGAAATTCTTCACTTAGAGTTTCTTAAGGAATAAGGATGGAGGTCACAGCTCCAAATGGTAACACTTATTACTTGTATTCACAACAGTCTCCATCCTGATTCCTGAGCTGGCCAGTTTTGGGACCTGGCTGTTCACCACAAGGTAGGTTAGATGCCCCCATAGAGAATGATTTCATAGTCTCTTAACCTTCCTATCAAACACCCTTGGCATCTTTTAGGAAGGCATGTTTGCCAGACCCCAAACAAATCATTTAGCTGTCCAGTAAAACCTTTCTATTTTTTTAACTTTTTTTTTTTTTTTTTTTAAAGTGGACATGAAAACTGCACACAGCACTGCAGTACTGGTTTCTCCAGAATTCTATGTAAAAAGTAGGTAATTATTCTCTCCTATTGCTATTTATGTTCCTCTGCTTATATATCTTATGCCTGATTGAAAAAAAAAAAAAAAAAGACACTGATGACACCCGTGTAATCTCTCAGCAAAGTTCTTAATGAGTGTTCCTTGCAAAGAAACAAAGAAATGGAAAACACTACATTTTCTTCTTTTGGTTCCTTTTGCAATATGCCAAGAAACATTGCTCTACACATTATCAGCAGTATAAATCTAATCCTGCTTAGAAACACTTAGACCAAAATACACAAAAACTTGATGCCAGGTCTGTAACCATCCCAAGGAGGGATTTTTTTTTTTTCCTTATTTGTCCTCTCAGGGAATTCACAGCTTTTGCTTTATGACAGATAAAAATATTTTTAATAACATTGCAACAAGGAATTTGGTGTGTGATTCTTAAAACTAATACAAGCAAACAAAACCTTCTCTGCTTCAGGAGTATGAGTGATCAAAGGGTGCATCTGAAACACCTCTGGTACTGCCTGGTACAATTCCATTCATTGGTGGCTCACTCTTTTCATACGAGTATAAAAAAACAGCAACATTTAATGCATTCATATCTAGTCCCTTTTTTACACTTCATTTCCTGTTCTTATTATGAAGCATTGTCAGACAACTAGGTCTCTGTACTTTATGGTTCATTAGCATCCTTGCCAAAACACTCACAGGATTACCAAGTTCTGAGGCAGACTCACTATTTGCACGAACACACATACACACGCACACACAGACAGGCTATTTAGATTGAATTATTATTCATAAATTAGTCTTAATTAGACTGTTCATCAGTCTGAGAGATTATGCTCTCCTGTTATGAGTAGCATTAAATTACTTCTTAAAATTCATTACCATAGCTTGTTTTTCATGTGTGTTTTTTCCCCACAGTTTGAAAATAACATCCTCTTACTGCTGAAACAGTTGATAAGAATTTGACATTGCCCAGCTTGGCGTTAACTCCATAATCCTGCTCCTCCAGGCAGGGTTTATAACCTTGCATAAGAGGGGAACAGTTATGGGCCAAGATCTTATCGAGCAAAACTGGCTGACAGGGAAATGAAGTGACGAGGATCTGGCCCGGCTTGCATTCCCAGAGTTTTCATACATGTGATTGCACATCTACATCCTAGGCAGACCCTTGCACTTCCAGCAGTCTCTTTGAAAGGTAGTTCCGATCCTAAAGAGAGGGTTTAAATGAATGTTGCGCTAAGATGCTTAGATCCTGAAGAAGAGAGGGATTAATCTGTCTTCAGTATTTCCTATTTCCTAGCATGGATGCTTTCAGCTTTCATGCATGGCTTCTATAGATCTTTTCAGAAAAATCCTTCCCCTCTGCTGGGACCCTAAACACTTTCCCAAGTGCAAGGTTTCTACTATAAAACCACGCACCAAAATAGGATTTGCCATCCTGAACCTCACAGCGGCTGACTGAACCTTTGGGACGTCTTGGCTGGAGAGAGAAGGTCAATGCACAGGGTAAGGGGAGCCGTTTCTTTTCCCTATGGGCTGTCTTATATGATTTAATTCCTGCTCTTGACTTCACTTCACAGTGCAGCTGTTTGTCTGCAAGTAGTCCAGGCTCCTGTGTCTGGAAATGGGTCTTTGGCACTGGCATCTGCAGAGGCAGCTGTATCTTTCCCACCTTTTTCACTAGAAAGTATCTGCTTGTGATGCCTTCAGCTGGGCACTCAGTTTGCCCTCTTTTCCATGTTCCCTAACAGACTGCACCATCAAATGCTTTTTTTTTATTTTGCTTGTGACATGGTAAGGCAAGAGGTAAGAAAGATCAGAAAAAAATTATACTCACAAGCAGCCAAGAAGAATAAAAGACAAAACAAATCCCCCCACCGAGGTAGAGATCTCAGAGCTCATTTATTTCAACTTCCAACTTACACTGAGCTTTTCCAATTTGCTGACGTTGAAAAGTACATCGAATCTTGGCTGAGGTACAAGAACTTAAACTCTTCTTTTTTTTTTTTCTTTCTTTTTTTTTAAAAAGCAGAATTTACATCTACAGCTGCACAGGAGACAGATAAAAGAGTGGGCAGATGAAGACTGCCCTTTCCACATTGGGGAGTTTGCGAGCACTGTGATAAATTTCAGAGGAGAGTTGTTTCCTTTGAGTTTCTGTTGTGTCGTGGTATTGAAAACCATCAAAGCTAATTTTCTTGTTGTCAGAACTGTGAGGGAGGAAAGAGACTTTGCTGCGTTATTTACTTCATTGCTACCTTTTCTTCCCTTGGGATTTCAGCATCTGTGATCTTTCTTGATGATGCCCAGCTTGTCAAACTATGATATTAAAGTGTCCTGCCAATCTATTACCTCTCTTCAAACAGGGCTTCCAGGTACAAGGAGGACCAAAAATCTCCTGTCAATGTGTGTTAAACTTGCTTTGTCTCCACTTGAGAACTACCTTAGCAACTTGCCATGCATCCAACTCGAACCCCAGCAGTATAACAGGAACCAAACAGTGGATAAACTAAATTAAGGGTCTGACTCACAGTTGCTCTGGGGAGCAAGCTGAGCTGTTAGGAGTGATCCTTGCTGCTTAGTTCAAGCAGTCCTTGTCCACATGCAGAAGAGGACTTGCTGTGCGGTGGTCGGCCACCTTGCCTCATTGCCATACCCACGTGATGGGCTTCAGAGAGTTAGCAAAGGGCAGAAGGCTTATTTCTTGGCTAAGAAGCAAACTTGTACTTATTCATGTTTGCCCTAGGCTCATACTGCTGTTACTGACCTTAACGTGCTGCAGATCAGAAGAGCTCTGTGACTCTGACCTACCTACCAAACAAGGAACCTCTAGAGTTTATCTATCTGAGCCCACAGTTTGAAGAGGTGATACTAAACCTGCCCCACAGACACGTCTTCAAATATTCCAAGTTATGAATGTCCTATAAGATCCATGAAATGTAAATTTCCTCTAATTAAATAACTCTCCTTCAATTTGTTCAGCTAGTATCATATCCTTATAATTGATTTTTAAGCTAGAAGAGGTTTATAATTCTCCTTAAACTTGAAATGCCTTCATAACAGTGTAACACTTTTCTTCTCATGTCTATTGTGTGCCCGTGCCCAGGCGCTGGCAGCAGCGCTGCCGGGCGGCCTCTGTGAGGAGAGGCCGGGGCTGCCCCGTGCCGGACACAGCCGGTTCCAGCCGGTCCCAGCCGGCTCCAACGG
>JANZLQ010000029.1:48138589-48163946 GCA_026212715.1 Elanus axillaris | reverse complement strand
TTTCTGATACAGGCCAGGATGCCGTTGGCCTTCTTGGCCACCTGGGCCCACTGCTGGCTCATATCCAGCCGGCTGTCAACCAGCACCCCCAGGTCCTTTTCCACCAGGCAGCTTTCCAGCCACTCTTCCTCAAGCCTGTAGCGCTGCATGGGGTTGTTGTGACTCAAGTGCAGGACCCGACACTTGGCCTTGTTGATGAATGTGTATGTAATGTGTATGTATGAATGTGTCTCTAATGAACTAGTGGTCAGAACCTCATCCAGAGCATTGTCCATGTTGCCTGTAGGCCTTCCCCATCTTCAAATATCATGTCACTGAAAAGAGAATCTTAATCATATCTTTCACTAGAACTAGTTTACTGTTCAGTCAAAGATACAAGAAATGCTGGAATAGAAATTGAGCGAAGGGGTCCTAGTCCTACCTCTGTTTACATACGCTTAATCAAGGATTATCTAATGTGATGCGCACAGAGCCAGGGCTGGAGAGAACCTTCCTTTCAACACAGCTGAGTCTTCTAAACAGCGCAGCCAGGACGCCACCCAATGTGGAAGAACTGATATATCCCCAGGTCTGAGGCTGGCGTTGGTTGTACTCATATGTTTAGAAATGAAACCTAAAGCTGCAAGCTTTATATCGTGCACCAGAAATCTTTGCCAAAAAAAAAAAAAAAAAAGCAGTGATGAACTGGTAGAAGAGGGTCACCTTTCAAGTGCAGACATTTTCTGATAACAATAAATTTATACTCTGAATGTTCTGTGTGGCATCCAGATTTCTAGGAGTGTGGAAGCAAGGAAAATCGAAGTTGTAACAGGAAAATCTGAGGGAAAATTGAAAAAAAGTCAGAAGCATGCATGCTCACTGTCTTCCTCTTAAACGAGTCAGCCGCTGTTGTTGACAGAGCCCGGTACTCATTTGAATGATGTTCATAGAGCACAGTTTCAAAGGAGAACTGTTTAAAACTCTAACAAAAGAAAACACTGAGAGGAAACATTTTCCTGCTATTCGCAAGGTAGATGCAAGACTTGGAAGTCCTTATTCCTCAACTTGTTTCAGTTACAGCAGCTGGTGGTTTTCCTTTGCCTCAGCAATGATACCAATCTACTGCACAGGAAAGAAATATCTTTCCAGGGCCTGTAAATCTCTGCTAAGATTAACAGCAGTCCTTTGGTAGCACAGACCATCCTGAGCACAGCAAATTTCACCCCTGTCAGATTCCATTACGTACATTTTAAAAATGATCTTTTAATAGTGCACATTACAGCTGCCTACCTTCTCCACACAATAGCGCAACAGAAAAGGAAAAACACTGAAAAGATTTCAAAATCTTCTTCCAGAAATGTGCAGCTTCTTGGATAAGAGAGGTAAGCAGTATGAAGAACTCAGTGGTCCTCCACAGCTGTCTGGTTTGGCTTTCACTGTTGAGCTGACACCCAAACTTAAAAACCTTAATCTTGAAATTAAAGGCGAAGGGAAAACTGACACAAAATATTTCATCAGTAAGGCTTTGAGAACGAAGCTCAAGTATAGATAACCTAGTTCAACACAGATTTCTTTTTCTCTACATTTCAAAAGAAAGTCAATGAAGAAATAAACTTTCCTAAGATGATGTAGTCTGAGTATTTGGAAAATGCTAAGGGGATTTTGAGACATGACTTTCTGTCTACAGCTGCAACATACTCACCTCTTTGCCAGCTTCTTGGTTGCTAGACTTATATGCAGAATTTCTAATCATATTGGAATTGTCTTGAACGTAAATGACCTGGAATGGAAATTATAACCTTGCAAACAGATGTGCAATTAAATGTGCAGCCACATCAACCATATTTTTAGCCATTACTGGAAAAAGCTCAGCTTTCTCTTTCTGAGTGGAGCTCCCTTTTGATTAAGTGCATGTTTCAGGTCAGCACATCTGAGTGAAGCTGAAATTTCCATGATGAAAATATTGAAGTCCAAGTTCAGGTCTGTCTTGTCAGATGACCTCTTTAACGGCTGCAGACAAGTAGCAGTGACACATTACATATCCTGAAAGTTGGCTGAGAATATGCAATGCTGGAGTTCTCATTATTGCTTCTCTGAGAGCAATTTTTGTGACACTGATGCCAATAATGTATCTTTAGGTCTATGACTGCACTGTATTTTTTAATATAGTGTTATGAGAAATTTAACATTATGTAAAATGAGTTAATTATTAGCTACATATTATTTTAACCTCCCATTTTTGTGCAAAGTGCAGGTCTTAAAAATATCACCCTGGCATTGGCCCTGAAGGCGAGCACAGTGGAGGTATGCCCCAGTCACACAATGCAAGTCATAGAAGAAATTTAGAGGTATCCACAGATATCAGTGTTGAAATAGATTTATTGGTGCTGGAACTGAACTGACATTTCCATATACCCATGCTGGCATTTGTGAACTTACTGACTTGCTTGAGGATCTTTTTTCTGCACTTCATTGTGTGCTGTAGTCGCACCCAGGTCTGAAATGTGTAGGTGGCACTTGGTCAATAAATGGTTATCCTCCTAGGCTAGTTCTATATTTGGATGCAATCAATGTGGGGAAATGCCCCTGCCCTTCCCCCCCCCACTGCCCAAAAATACCCAACCAAAAACCTGTGCTGTGGAGAGTGGATAACCTGTCAGTCAAGTGAGCAATGCTGCCTGCTTGGAGCAAGTTGTTGGAGCTGGCCATCAGCAGTCAGGTGGTGCATTTTGTGGTCACCTTTGAAAAGGTGAGTCTTGAGGGAGGGATCTAGAAGAGACAGAGATAGTGACTGCACACTTCAAGGTTATGTTCTCTTTAGTAGAAAAATGCAATTTAGGAGGAGGAACAGATGAGACTTCATTGGTGGGTAGATGTGTACAGTACAAGTACCTATGGCTTGATCACAGTGGCTGTAGCCTTTGCTTTTTTCCATGGCCTGGGGGTGTAGCTCTCTAAATTCTTCAGAACAATAGGTCTTTGTTAACCCAGCTCTTTTTGCTGAGGTTGCTTGAGGTGCACTGATTCCATCTGCTCTGCTGACAGGTCTGAGGAACCAGTAGCATCTATGGAGGGGGATGCCTGAGCCTGCGGTGGTGGTAATCTCTACCAATATCTGGGTGAGGATGTTATTGAAGGCCCCAGGAAGCCAGCAAAGACCTAAACTTCTTCTGTCCTTCTTTGTTGAAGGGAATGACTCAAAAAACTAATTTTTTCTGTAAACAGGCATTTATATCTGTGTCAACATCACCAGAACAAAAGCAAAGCAGCTTGAAATAAAACTAATTCTCTCTCCTGAATGCAAAGGCTCCACAGTCTGTTGTCAATGGCCCCTCCAGTTTGACAGCATCTATTGCTTTCATGAATTTATTCCATTAACTCAAATTTCTACCAAAATGGGTTAGTCACTCCTCACTTCTCCTTTATGAGCTGTGCCAGATTAAAAATGCCTCAGTAATAAATGTTTGAGCTTAACCTCGGTGCTGCAATAATGTATTATGACCATATATTAGAAACTATTGGATAATGCATTTTACAGCACAAAGAAATTTCGCAATAAATTATGAAACAACCCATCATAAAACACACAAATGATGATTCTTCAGATGAATATGCCATTGATATTTTACCATTTGTTTATTATGCTTCATAGCACAATACATGGCCATAAATATTGCTGAAATGACTGGCACACGAGAGGTTGTACAGTAATACTGTACCTTACCTCTGTGTGGATATAGATGCGATCATAGCTTTAAACCACCTTTGAGTAGGGTCTGTGGAGGACAGTGGCTGGCCACTGCTATAAGGTAGAGTAGCCTTCAGCTACTGCAGTCTACATCTAGTGCACACAGAGCTGAAGAGGTTGATGTATTTCAAGAACCTCTACTGTTCTTGCATCTACAGGGAACCCTTATTTTTATTACTATCCTGGATTTCTCCTTCTAGACCTTCATTTTTTCCCCCCTTATTCCTTTCATTGATTTTGGTGAACCTTCTCTTGGCCACAAGACATCAGAATCTCACCAGAGAACCAAAATATTAATCTTAGCTCTGGTAAAGTATGTCTTGTGATGTTTCTTAAAGACGGAGAGAAGGAGCTTTGACTACAGTTCTAGTTTTCTGTGAGAGTGGAGCCAGCTGGTTGCTTTTGGTCAGGATTGGTCAAGTGTATTTCTTCACAGTACAGTAGAAAGACACATTGTAGAAGGTGAATATATAATAATGGATATTTTATTATCATGCAGTGTCTGGAAGAGTTGAGCACTGGGAATGTAACCTGGGAGATTACTCTTTTTTCTTAATACTCTTTCTGCAAGGAAGAGCAATCAACAGTTGTTGGAAGGTGAGATTCCATGTAATCTAGTACTGTACAACACCTCAGAATGTAGTAGCCGTTTCATGAAGAATGTACTAAAATATAGTCACTGCCCCAAAAGAATTGCAGTGAAAATAGCCTACACACAACACTACTGCTGTTGTCATTATCAATAACTGGTGTGGACTTTTCACAGCAGGGCTGATTCAGCTGCTCTGCCTGTTCAGAGAGAGGAAGGCAGGTAGAGCTGCCCGGGCTTGTCCTGGAAGCTGGTGAAGTGTTGACCCATGCTCATTTATTCTAGGGAAAGAAAATAATAATAATAAAAAAGAATTGCTTTTAAGGGAAGTAAACACCTTTTATTTATTCATCCTGATCCCACGCCTCTTATGAAGGAGGAGAAATGGAGCATGAGAAGAGTTATCAGATTATCATAGCATCTTCCTAGCTTTGCATTTTCTGCAGTGCAAACAGGCTGGCCATGCACTTCACCATCCTAAGTATTCCTGGGTGATCTTATTGATGTAATTCTTTTCTTGCATGTGGATTAGAAAACTTAATTTATAAGCACTTAAGCTTGTGGAAGGACAGTCCAAATAGGATGGTCCATCTTATGTGAACAGGGACTCAGGCAGAAGCATGCTGAATGGGAAGTTGCTGTGGGACAAAGACCCTTGAGAGATGTTATATGATGCCTGTTTTTCCTGAGTCAGATCTAGCGCAGTGCTCCAATTATATGGTAATGGTGAATGCATATTGCTGCACAAGCATGACCCTGTTGTATGCAACAGGCAAAGCTAAAGTCAAGGCAGCAAAAGCCCTTGTGCTTTCTGCAGGAATAGTGTTCTTGGCTGTTCTGTCCTGATGAAGCTCCAAGGTTTTGTTACAGGAAAACAAGCAAGAGGAATGGAAGGTAGTTTCTCCAGCTTCCTAGCATTAAATCACGCCTGTCCCCAGTATGACTCTCCCTAGGTGCTGGCATGTTTTCCTTCTGGTGCAGCATGCTCTGCATTGTTAAAAAGCTTCTTGTTTGACCTCATCATTAGGTTTTTATTTTACTTTTTGATTGTAGTGACTAAATATAACAATAAATGATTTAAAGAGGAGACAGAAATAAGTGTTAGAGAAAACAAACAGCCTCCCCCCTGCCAAAATGCTGAGTGGCATAGCAGTGAATGGTTGAGAGAATCAGATTTAATTAGGGTTCCTTTCAGCACTGAAAATTCCATTTATGCACACTATTAAAATAATCTTCTGCATTAATACTAATTTACATCATCAAAATAGCACTTCATCTATTATTCATATGGCATTGTAATTTCTCCCGACTGAGAGGGTGAAGCATGGTAAGACTCTTCTGCTAAATACTGCACAGATATTAAGATATCAGTAATGGCTTAGGTTGTTTTTTTTTCCTACCACATTAGATATCCCACACAATTTCCTCTCTTCTCTGGATCTGTGTAATGACCACTGAAAAGACCGTAATAATTATTACACTCTTTCTATGCTCCTTATGGCCAAAGGCTCTTGCTTTCACAGGCATTCTTGTAAAATCAATCTCCTGTTGCCTGCTGTTTGAGTGCAGCCTCATTCTGGGGAGGGTGAAGAAGCTGTTTAAGCAAGAGAGTAGCTGTTGAAAGAGAACAAAGAAAAAAACTCCTTTCTTCTCGAGTTTGAAGGGTGATGGGGAGAGTTGATGTGCAGAGCACAACACAGCTGGAATTTCATGCAGTCTTGTCTTGGAGATGGCAAACTCTTGCTTTCTGTACGAAAGCAAGTGACTGATGGTAGTCTGCAGCTTTCACTCTTTGTGGCAGGTTCTCCGTGTGTGTGTGTAGGATGTTGGTGTAGCTCCCTGTTCCCGACCAGCATCATGGCAGCTACCTACCTCACGCTACACTGCATGCCAGACTGGGGCCTCTGGCTTTTTAAGGAGCAGGTGCTAATGGACATCATGATATTTTTTGGTTTCTAAGCCTGACTCTCATTACGCTAAGAAGACAGATGAAAGTTGTCTATAGACTCCTGTGGCAGTATGGAAGGATCTTTCAACAGTGTAGTTTTCATCTACTTGAAATCACGGTTCCCTGAAATGTTTACTGGGCAGATTCTTTCTTCATCTACACACTTCTGAAGTGAAAATAAAAGCTTCTAAATCACCATTAAGGAGAAACTGCCCTGATAACTTATCTATTAGGCTGAAAAAAGAATAGGGAGATATTTGAGCATTGACTGCATTGAGCATCACTTTATATCTCCTGCTCCAGTGCAAGCAAGGACAGATGACCTAGCAAGACTTTCACTTTCTGTGGTGGAGTGAGTCACTCTGCTTCTACTGATGAATACAAAGGAAGAAATAATTGTCTACAAAGATTGCTGCTAATCACCGAATAACAAGCTGGAGAGAGGAAGGGAGGTAGGTGGGATGTAATTTTACTTGTGACAAAGAAAGAGGTCTAAACAGAAGTTTCATGTGTCAGCTGAAGATGAAAAAAAGACCTCACAGGATATTTCTTGGCTTTGGGACTCAAGTGGCCTTTCTACTGCTTGTTGGTTTAGAGCCTGCAGCAAAGCACAGTATGACTCTGCAATGTTTAACGAGCAATAATCATGTAGACTTGGAAATCAATATCTAAGACAAAGTCATTCCAGACTCAATAACCCTAAATATCAGAAATCTTATAAAAGGGATTATTTTTTCCATGAGTTGAAAGGTCTTGCTTTATTACCCTTGTAGTTTTATTAATCTCTATAAAGCTTTTTTTTTGCACCTAGGCTGGTTTTTAATAATCACTGTTTGTCATATTCTTGGCTTTTTAGAATATATTAAGCACTGTAGAGCAGTTGTACAGTAAAGTGCAACTAAGCCTGACCAGTCATCATGAAACTGCCCATGGGAAGGATATTTTGATAAAGACTTAAGGGTGGAGGCACCATAAACTTGTGGAAGACGACTGAGTTTTCAATGCACTTAGAAAACCATTAACTAACGTGTTATGGATAGATTTCCATCACTGATTTCTTGCTGTTACATGTGATCATAATAACATAATAAAAGACCTCTGACAGAGTAAAAATTAAGCTTCAGACTGGATTTATATGATTTAAATGAATATATGAAAAAAAAGATATTTTAATGTGCTCTGCATTATCTCTCCCAGGATGAGTTCTGTGAACTTCTTGAGTACTTTGTTAACTTATTGATGGCGCTATAGTAACAGGGTCCTCACGATAATATATTCTGCATTGGTTTATTGATTAATTAGTCTTTATAACCAGGACCTTACTGCTTCAACAGAGAAGATAAGTAGGTAAAAGGAGTGTGAAATGAGTTTAGCTGGGTATTTGTAGCAGAAGATATACAATGACCTTTTGCTGAAGGTGTCAGACAATGTTTGCGGAAACCAGAAGTGGATACTTGGGAAAAGAGATCCAAATTAGATGGTAAAGATCGTTTAAGGAACTGGGTTTCACAAGGTTTGGTCGGTGCGGAGCTGTAATAAGAGGACAGAAGGGAGCTGTTTTGGAAAAGCAGAGCTGCCTTCAACAAATGTCAATACGTATGACAGAGAAAGCTTGAACAGATGGTTAAGCTTTCCCTAGCCCATTTTGAGAACTTTCAATGAGAAGCTGAAGGACCATGACCTCATATTATACTCAACATTCTCTGTGAAACTAAGGATTCTACTTTCCAGCCTTTCCAAAGGTTTCAACATCAGGTTGCAAATGTAAAATTGGCCCAAACAGTGATATATCTATATATGTATACATATACTGGAAACAGTAAAAACAACAGAATTTACAAGTCACTGTCTCATCAGGTAGTCTGACCACAACAAGGACACCCAAGTCATCCACTCAAGTGTTAAGTAGGAAAATGCTGCATGCTAATCCTCAAAGCCCAGTTATGACTCTCAAATGTGTTGCTATTTTCCTAGTGTAGCAGCTTTTAAAGCCAGAAGGAACTACAGTAATTATCCAGTGTGAAATACAAAGACCAAGCCATAGGATATGCTTTAACTGATTCCTTTTTCAAGCCCATTATCTCTCCTTGAGTTGCAATGCAACTTTCAGAAAAACATCCAATATTGATTTAAAATTTTCCAGTGATAGAAAATCCATCATAGCTGTTGGTAAGTTGTTCTGATGGTTAATTACCTTGCCTGTTGAAAGTTCATGACTTATGTCTTGTCTGAGCTTGTCTAGACTAGGCTAGATCTTTCTGTGTGATTGCCTGTGAGATAAAGGAATGTTTAATTCACTTTTCAGTTCTGTATGTGATAACTGGTGGGCAGCTTAAGTTACCCTATGTGATTTTCCTAATATTTTGATACCCATCCTGAAGTGTAGAGACCAGAACTAGAAGGAGTAATCCTACAGCTGTGATATGTTATCAAATTGAGAGGCAGTATAATTTCTGTTCTTACACTCAGAAATTCTTAGATTTATGTATCCAGGAGTCATATTAGCCCTTTTGACTATGTTACACTCAAAAGTCTTTATTTTTTCCAAAGGCACTAATTTCCAAGAGGCAAGGGGGTAATACATTATTCTTTATTCCTTCATGTATAACTTGCCAGTTGATAAAAGCATACTTTTTGTGCATTTACTTTATTAGGTAGCTCTGTCTCATTGACCTCCCTTTTCAGTATTGTCTGCTTAGAAACCCAACTAAATATACACTCTGTTTGCAATTACATGTCAAAGACTATCAGTCAACCAACTGTAAAAAGTTCAACATCTACATATTCATTTCATATCCTCCTAGTTCTTGTACAACTTGTTTCTGGTGTAAAGTCAAATACCATAGTGATTTCTACTGTTTTGACATTATTGTCTTTTTCATCCAAGCCTGCAGTCTCAGGAAAAAATATACTATATTATTTTAGCAAGATCTGTTCTTATACTTGAATTCTGATTTACATATTGCCTTCTTTAATTCCTTATTAATTAATTCCCATATTAGGCACGCTATTGTTTTTTTTTCCCCAGGATAGTGTCAGACAGAAATTTAGTCCTGTAATTAGCCACCTTTTTTTTTTTTGTTAAATATGGGTCATATGCATTTTAACCCAGTTCCTTGGAATTTTCCTAATATTCTAAAATATTTTAAAAACAAATAGAACACCATCTGACCAAACATCTTCTCTTCTAAGAAGCTTGGAGGCAACAAATGTGGACCAATGGATTAAAAATGTCCTTATTTCATAGCTAGCGTTCCAAAATCCACCAAACCCAATAGTGGTTTTTCTTATTACTTATATAAAGAACTGACCATGCATACCTTTTTAGCATAATAACTTTAAATAGTTGAATTAACATACATATTGCTCTTAATGCCAAGTAGGATGGTTCATTATGGCATTAATAATTCTTAATGGTCATGGTTTAATGATCAGGTGCTTTGCTATATATCTCTTGTGTTCCTAATACTTTGTTCATCAGGAGCAGGCTCCTATTTGATGTACTTTCATACAGTAGTGATGGTAAAAAGGAACTGTGGTTAATAGGAAGTTAATAGATATTTCTGTATTTTTTCATTGTTAATGTACTTTTTACTTTATTGATCAAGTATGAATCAGAATAAAGTAATAAGGTTTTAAATGGTAGGTGATGAAAGTCTAGTTTGCATGAGAGAACAAAGGAAAGAGGTCGGCTGGCCTAGGCACCAGCCCGAGTTTTTAATGTTTTCTATGTTCTACCAGCAATGAGATGGTGGTCAGATGCTCCTGTATTGGGTTTTTGTGGCAAGGTTTTGGTAGTGGCAGGCGTTACAGGGGTGGCTTCTGTGAGAAGCTGCTGGAAGCTTCCCCTTTGTCTGACAAAGCCAATGCCAGCCGGCTCTAAGATGGACCCGCCACCACCCAAGGCCGAGCCCATCAGTGATAGTGGTAACACCTCTGTGTTAACATATTTAAAAAGGAAAAAAAGTTGCTGGGACATTCAGAAATGACAGCCAGAGAGAGAGAATATGTGAGAGCACCAGCCCTGCAGACCCCCAGGTCAGTGCAGAGGGAGGAGGAGGAGATGCTCCAGGCACCAGAGCAGAGATTCCCCTGCAGCCCGTGGTGATGAAGACCATGGTGAGGCAGGCTGTCCCTCTGCAGCCCAGGGAGGTCCATGGGCGAGCAGATCTCCACCTGCAGCCCATGGAGGACCCCATGCCAGAGCAGGGGGATGCCCGAAGGAGGCTGTGTGACCCCGTGGGGGACCCACGCTGGAGCAGTGTGCTCCTGAAGGACTGCAGCCCATGGAAGGGACCTATGCTGGAGCAGTTCATGAAGAACTGCAGCCTGTGGGAAGGACCCATGTTGGAGAAGTTCGTGGAGGACTGTCTCCCTTGGTAGGGACCCCACGCTGGAGCAGGGGAAGAGTGTGAAGAGTCTTGCCCCTGAAGAGGATGAAGCGGCAGAAATACCGTGTGATGAGCTGACTGTAACTACCATTCCCCAACCCCCTGTACCACTGGGGGGGAGTAGGTAGAGAATCTGGGTGTGAAGTTGTGCCCAGGAAGAAGGGAGCGGTGGATGGAAGGTGTTTTGAGATTTGGTTTTATTTCTCATTACCCTGCTTTGGCTGATTGGTAATGAATTGAGTTAGTTTTCCCCAAGCTGAGTCTGTTTTGCCCGTAACGGTAATTGGTGAGTGGTCTCTCTTGTCCTTATCTCAACCCAGGATCCTTTCATTATATTTTCTCTCCCCTGTGCAGCTGAGGAGGGGGAGTGATAGAACGGCTTTGATGGGCACCTGGCATCCAGCCAGGGTCAACCCCCCACATCTCCTAATTGTAATATTTGTTTTTTACTTCAGCAGATGTGTTCAATCATTTTCTCTCTTCCTCCCTCCCTCCCTGCCTTTCTTCCTTCCTTTTTTCCTCTTTGTTATTTATTTCCTGTCTTTTTCTTTTTTTTCCTTTCTCTCTCTCTTCTTTCTACTTTATCCTTTCTCTTTTCTCACAGAATCACTAATTTTGGAAGGGCCCTCCCGATCTTCTGGTCCAATTCCCCTGCTCAAGCAGGGCCACCAAGAACTAGTTGCCCAGGATGGCAAAAGTCCAGACAGCTTTTGAATATCTCCAAGGTTGAAGACTCCACAACCTCCCTGGGCAACCTGTGTCAGTGCTTGGTCACCCTCACAGTAAAGAAGTGCTCCATGATGTTCAGGGGGAACCTCCTGTGTTTCGGGTTGTGCCCATTACCCCTGTGTCTGGCACTGGGCACCCATGAAAAAAGCCTGGCTCCATCTTCCTTGCACCCTCCCTTTAGGTATTTATATAGATCAATAAGAGGCCTTCTCTCCTCCAGGTTAAACAGTCACAGCTGTCTCTGCTTCTCCTTTCCCCTTTCTCTTTTCTCTCTTTTTTGATCCAAATATCAGAAGGACTTAAGCATAATGAATCATCATATGTTATGGAAGAGGTCAGTTACAGTGACTAGAGTTACAGCTGTCATGACTAAATTGTAAAATAATATTACAGAGCCATTAGAGACTTGTGAACTCAAGATACGACGCTGCTATTTCAGGTGAAGAGATGCATTTTCCCATCTGTTCTTTCAGTCCCAGTAGTTAAACAGATTAGTTACTGGCATGATTCCAGCACATTAGGGATCGATTTGCCCAATTTTGTTTTTGCATGTGTTATTGAAGGACTGCAATGAAGCGTATAGTATTTTAAAAATAAAAAGCACTAACATATAAGCTCTAGAGAACGTGTTTCAAATCTGCCTTAATTTACTAGACCTTCACTGTCTGAAGCATGTCCTTGATGGGCATTTACCAGTGTTACAAAATCACCAGGAGATGACCTGTTGCAATGCTCAGAAACTCCTGAGGGCTGTAACAAGGCAGAGGGCTGCCAGCCAGGTTAAAGTGCAGACATTTTGCTTTCTCACTATTGCTGTCTTCTAGTATGAGAATTCAACTGAGGCATACACAAAAAATAAGCAACATCTCCAGGCTATGCTGAAGACTTTACAAAGACACATTTGAATCATAGCTGTTTAAACACAGGGACTGTCACAACATTTAGAGGAGTTCTGGTACTGGTTGCTCCATGCCCTGACTAATATGGTCTCACCAAAGCTGGGACCCAGCCTATGCAGACTAGTGGAGGAGCATACTGCTGACTTCTGGATTTCCCTTTATCTGGTATGGGGTGAAGGATTCACCCCTGTTTCTGGTTTTGCAGATCCCTTTGGAACACTCTCTCCAGCTACCTTGGTTCTCTCAAGCACTCAAACCCAGACAGCTGTTATGGTAAAACAGAGGTTATATGTGCTGATGCAATTCATAATTTACGCAGTAACAACGTAGGAAATGAAGGTGTCCTTCTTTGACTGTGTATATTTATTCACTTTGAAGGGATTCACTCTGTTTCAGCTTACTTGCGCAGCTCTCCCAGCTGTGATGAAATCCTTCAGCAAGGCTCTATCTAGTATTCAGAATTGCTGTCATTGATTTGGGACTTGATCTTGTTTGTCTTTGGAGACCATTTCCCTAGAGACTCATTTTGTGCTTCAGATTCTGCTCAAGTTCAAACCTTGCCCTTTGAGCACTTTCTATCACTCATAAGATTGAAACATAATGGAGATATTATGCATTCACTTTTCTTCTGAAGGGTTTTTTTCCTGCACATACCTATCTTCAGAGGTGCTGGTGTCCTTTGGGTACACATGGCCAAGTAAATGGATCTCACGGCAGACTGTAAACAAAATTTACTAATTGCAGCTAACAGTAATATACTCTGTGAAGGAAACTCTGAATGGGCAATGGTGTTCAAACACACTACTAGGCTCTATAAAATACTGAAAAGTGTCATAAAAGGAAACATAGGTTGAGAACTAGACTTATGAAAGCATACATAGGAAAACAATGTCTGCAAGTGGTTATTTTGATTGTGACTATATACTACAGAAGCTAGGCATAATTTTGATCATAGTAGACTTGAGATAAATAACCCACCAACTCATCTTTGAAAGATACCACAAGGTGGACATAGACTCAGTGGCTAAGTTAGGATAAAGGTGAATCTAGATCTGTTTTCTCAAAACAAACAGGATATTGAAATATTGCCACAGTTTCATTTTTATTGTTTGATGACTTGATGCACTCTGGGGTTTTCAGCCATGACAAACCACAGAGAGGTAAGGATGCAAGGAGAAGGAACTGACAACATCAGAATATATAATGAAACCTGTTGTGTTAAACAAAAACCAGAATGGAGCAGGCAGTGAGCAGAAAATCTTTACAGTATAGATGTCATGGGAAGAATACACCTGGTTTGTGTAATTTGCCAGTCTGGGAACCAAAAATCAAACAAGAGTGGAAGAATCCGTGATGCGGGAACCAAACAGGTCAAAATTAAATAAAACATTCATACCTCTAAATTGGAGAGATATGGGTTTAATGGCTGGACTGTTAGATGGATAAAGAACTGTCTGGATGGTTATACTCAAGCTCAATGCCCAAGTGGAAACCAGTAGTGAGTGGTGTCCCTCACAGGTCCATACTGGGACAGATGCTATTTTATATATTTATCAATGACGGACACTGGGATTGAGTGCACCCTCAGCAAGTTTGCAGGTGACACAAGGCTGAACAGTGCAGCTGATTTGCTTGAGGGAGAGGATGCCATCCAGATGGACACAGACAGGCTTGAGGAGTGGACCTATGCAAACCTCATGTGGTTCAACAAGGCCAAGTGCAAGGTCCTGCAGCTGAGTCGGTGCAACCCCTGCTATCAGCACAGGCTGGGGGATGAATGGATTGAGAGCAGCCCTGCAAAGAAGGACTTGGGGATACTTGTGGATGAAAAAATGGACATGAGCTGGCAATGTGTGCTTGCAGCCCAGATAGCCAATTGTATCCTGGGCTGCATCAAAAGAAGTGTGGCCAGCAGGTCAAGGGAGGTGATTCTGCCCCTCTGCTCCACTCTTGTGAAATCCCACCTGGAGTGCTGTGTCCAGTTCTGGGGTCTTCAGCACAAGAAAGACATGGACCTGTTAGAGGAGATTGAGTGGAAAGCCACAAAAATGATTGGAAGGCTGGAACACCTCTGCTATGAAGGAAGGTGGAGAGCATTGTATTTGTTCAGCCTGGAGAAGAGGAGGCTCTGGGGTCACTTTATTACATCCTTTCAGTACTTAAAGGGGGCTTATAAGAAAGAGGGGGACAAGCTTTTTAGTAGGGCCTGTTGCAACAGGACAAGGGATAATGGTTTAAATTAAAGACTGTAGATTTAGACTAGATATAAGGAATAAATTACAATGAGGGTGGTGAGACACTGGAAGAGGTTGCCGAGAGTTGTGGATGCCCATCATTGAATGTGCTCAAGGTCAGGTTGGATGGGGCTTTGAGTAACCTGATCTAGTGAAAGCTGTCCCTACCCACAGCAGAGGGGTTGGACTAAATGATCTTTAAAGGTCCTTTCCAACCAAAACCATTCTATGAGTCTATGAAATACATTTTGGAAAAATTATATAGTTTTATTTTAATACAGCTGAACAGTTGCTCTCTCTTCTCCCTCAGGCCCTTGTCTGACTACTGTTTATTTTATATTTGCAAGTAATCTGTATGTGATCTTTTCTTTTCATTCACATCCAATACTGGAAAGTTCTTTAAGCTAGCCACATTGGTAGAAACAATCAATCAGTTATGCTAAATCAGAAGGCCTAAGGTAAAAGAAGCAGAATTTATCAAACATTTGCAGTAGTATCACTGCCAAACTGTGAGTTTTGGCAGCTCTTCCAAACTACGCAAGACTGAGCTAAATCAGTACCAAGATGAGAGACCACCACATAAAACCTGACTCAGTAAGCAGCACTTCATCTTTTCAAGCAATTTAGTTTGGCTCTTCCAACACAATGTCATTAGATATCATGCAATTTTTTCTTAATATCTTTTGGAAAATAATCATGCTCAGTGCCTTGTTGTCTTTGTTTTGTGTTCATTTTTATAGAAGGAAGTCTTTTTAGTTTCAGGAAAATTACAAGCTGCTTCAGTATCCCCAATTCAACAAATTTGTTAGCTGTTACTGTCCCTACAATGCTGAAGTGGAGTTTTATGTCTACAGTGACTGTTATGCACTCTCTCTTATTTACCTCTTATGAATGCCTCCCTCCTAAGATAAATGGAATTTACAAGCAAAGAGTCGACTTCAGCTTGAACCCAAATGAAAACCTTGTTTAAAGACACATTTTTTCTTCAGCTGAAGCTGAACTGAATTGGTCAATATGAAATCTTTTTTGAAACTGAATTACTTTTTGTTGTTTCTGCTTTTTTTTTTTTCCCTTTTCCCCTTGAAATGCAGCTAAAGCCAAACTGTTCCTTTGAAAAATGTTGAATTTAAATCTGTACTAAAACAGAACAGCTCAGGTCATGCCTGAAACAAGATAAGAGTTGAATAGAAGTTTCCTTGTGTGATTCCTTGTTTACAAGTAAAAAGGACTCCAAAGCTCAAAGTCCTGAAAATTATAGAAGTATGCCAGCTCTGCAAAAGCAATCAGAAATGCGACAGGATATCTTGGCTCATGTACCAACACTAGGATTATAATTACCTGTGCAAAGAGAGTCCCCCTTTACCCGGTGTCCCTGTGTCAGTGACTTGCCACCTCTCTGCAGGTTAAATAATGAGGCAACTCAAGTGTGGAGAACTTTGTCGAAAGCCTGCTCAAGTGACACTATTCATTGACATGTCTAATGTTTGGATCAGGCTCTGAGATCACACAAGCATCCAAACTCTCCTGAAGGCTATGGACTGACTCGGTGCATTCAGAGGCCCCAAGGGCAGTACAGTTTGTCTTCTCACTGATTTTATCCCCCAAAGTTAAAAGATTGTCCTCAAACCGAATGTTTGGATATTTAAGCACCACAGCGATCGAGAGTACCACATCCCTCACTTATTGTAGCTACTCCTGGGGAAACTTTGCTAATAGGATTTAACAGTCTGTTGCACAAGGAAGCCAGTGGCATTTAAAAAAACCTTCGTTCCTCTCCTCTCTCTCCTTTGTTCAAAGCTGCCAGATTGAAGTTTACTCAGTAAATATGCAGAGACTTAAAATTACCTTTCAGTTAGCATGGACTGAAATGGGAAAAATCTAATTTACTGCCAGTATCAAGAGTGTCAATAGAAAAGAGTCATCAATATGACGTGCACAAGGAAAATAATTCATTTCTCTGTGTTCCCAGGTGGTTGTGGTGCAGATGCAGTGGTTGCTTGCATCCCGTAATTAAGCCCCAACAGCTTTGCAATTGTGTTATCTGTTACATACATTATCCTCAAATCGTCCCCCTTCCAATGATGTATCTGTCTGATATGCTGTGCCACTAAACAGCTGACATGAGGATGATGGTGCAGCACTAGCAAAATGAACCTTTCGATGCTGGCACTGGAGTGATATATTACCCTATAATGGCTCTGTTTAAGCGGGGCAGAAAACATCCAGGTGGGACAGAATGGCACAGGTGGAGGCTTTTGGGGAGCTGGGAACAATCTCCCCTTTAGGCTCTCTCCCCAGCACTGTTTCTGCTGGTTTTATAACAGTGGATTTCTAAACCTGTCTAACTTCCCTCCCTCCCTCTGTGTTTAGATAACAATATTTAACTTTTTATAGCACTGCAGTGGCAGGGATAAACTGTGACAACCATTGCTGAAAACGGAGAGAAAGTACAATACAACCCCTTTCAACAGAAGATGGCTGTTGGCTCCTGATTCAACAGTGCATCACATTAAACCTTCTTGTCAATCTCTTCAAAGCTCTGCATAACTCTTCCCTTCTTTTCCCTTCCCTACTTCTCCCCCATTGTGCGACTCTGAGTCCTCCTCACCCCCGTGACCGCTCTCACTCTGCCAATGCTCCTAACTTTGTCAAGCTGTTGATCAACAACTCCCACTGTTGCCCATGAGCCCTACCACATGCAGCCCTCTATATAAATGGCCCAACTTCCACCCACATCTTAAAAACTCCTTTGTGCTGTATTACTTAAAATGAATTGATTTGAATATACTCTGTCCAGGCAGAGGCTTCAAAGACTGGCAAAGTAGATGACTTTCCGAGATATTAGGTGCAGTAAGTATTTATTATTTGGTAGCAAATAAACCTCATTAAAATTCACTAGAGTGAAAAGTCTGATCCTATTCATATTTGATGGGGAGTTAGGCCAAAAACTTGGCATAAAGAACTGCTGCCTGCTCAAAAGTAGGCTAAAACTGGCTGTGTGCCTGGTTCTCTTTCTCTCCTTTAAACTATATCCATCCTCAGATCATGAGCTTCTGGGCATAAAATACACCCATCCTGAACCAAGCAAAAACTGGGCATAACTTTAAAGAAACAATCGTCTTTTATACAAATGGTATCCCATAATGCTTTACTGGTTTAAGGGAAGCCAACTGGTATTAAAAAAAGAAGTAAAAGATAAGGCAGTTTAGAGTAGTGGCAGAAAGCATTCATAGCTGAGGTTTGAAATGAGAGCTCACACAGGACACGTGGAAGAGGTCTATGGGAGTTCAGGTTGCTGCAGTGAAAAGAGCTATTGTATTCCAGAAATCAAAACTGTAGTGAGGAGGAAAGGCTCTGAATGAAAGGGTTGCTGGGGCAAGTGGGTGAATGCTTTTAAATTCTAAAAAGAAGTGACTGAGATGGAAATGTCCAGTTACAAGAAAAGCTACTGAGGAGGTTAGGAAAACATTGTCTAAGGTGACTTTCTGAGAGGGACAGTGATGGTCTTCATGATACAACATGGAGAGGTGCAAGGAAATTAAAAATCAAAAAAGGAAGCTCAAGCGAGATTGTACATTTCAAGGAAAATGCATAAAAGCTCATGATAGATTTCTAGACCTGAAAGCTGGGAAAGAAACATGATTAATAATTATAGAGTGTGAGTAGGCACTGCAAGCAAGCACCAGAGTAATACTGGATGATATGGAATTAGTCTGTCTGTAGACTTTTTGTGCACATGGTTCAAGCTAAGTCAACATAGTTGGCCATTGCCAAAAAAACATCTACGTGACAGTTACAAGGAGAAGTGGGTGGTTCCAAGGTGTTCAGTTGCATTTTATTTTTCTCATAGCAACACTGATTCAAGACTTCATCGGGAATTATACTGGAACTGCTTTACCCTTCTCTTAGTCAGGTCTTTGGGCTTTTTTTCTTGGTTGATCTTCATCTAGCTGTTCCATGCTGCCTTTGGGCCCAATCCAAAACAATGAAAAATCAAATTGACCCTTCCTACCAGATCAACAGATTTTTAGGTCATGCCGTCAAAGTCATTAAAAAGAGATTTGCGATCACCTCCATTGTTAGTTCAGGTGACGAGGCTGAGAGACTGGCAGATTTCTTACTGTGTCCCCAAGGTCAGACTGCAAGACACTTGCTCAAATGGAGCTTAAGTGCACCAGTGGCGGGACTTTGGTTTCCGTGCCTTTTTTTTTTTTTCTCTTGGGTTGAAAGGAACTGCAGGAAACATAGGAGAAGTCATTAAAAATGAAATTACTCATCCAATAAGGCAGTAAGGGATTTAATTAGATCCCCAAATGAGTAAATCTGGTTGGTCCACGGTGGTATGGAGCAGGTGCCAAGCATGACAAGCATCTTTTTGAGGGTGGAAAGCCCTATCTGTTAGTACAGAACAAGGTGGAGGGTGCCAAATATCTGTCATTAACTCTACACAGGGAATACATAAGGGGATGCAGACACATGCCATCAATAAGCTCTACAGCTCACTGTGTCTGCCATGATCCCTGGAGCAGAAACTTATTGTGAAAGTCCCAGCATACAGTGTATTATGGGATCCTGCTCCAGGGCTAGTCATTTATTATCTTTCTCTGTGGCAACCAGGTGAAAAAGAAATGAAAGTTTTTAAACAATGACAAGTGGAAAAATTCATAAAATTGGAATGTCTGACAAATATCATTTCAAAGACATTTAATGAACTTTGATTAAATATTTCATGTTTCAATTAAGTTCTAACTGAAAGTGAGTTCAGGTCCACACAAAAGCTACCAGTGACTTCAGTTCTGGCCCCTACCTTAATGTTTAGATTTATCTAGAATATCTATTGTGTAGGATAGCTTCACATTTGGGTCTAGTCTGGAGGTTTTACTAACTTTGTTTTGTGTATTGGTGTTAAAGGAGGCTGAAGAAGGATGGTTATGCGGTGCACTTCAGGCACTCCCTCTTGGTGTGAAAAAGAGGGGTCCCAGGGTTTGCTTACACAGCATCCTTCCTGACCCCTGAAGCAAGTCACGCATGAGTACGGTAGAAACAGCAGGTTAATGTCCTAATCAAAAATACAGTGATCAGATGCAGGTCAGCTCAATGGGAACCCTGAACAATCATTTCTGCAGGAGGAGAAAGATACAGTTCTGTAAACATAAACACACGGTCCACTTAACTATTGCTATTATGAGATGAGTGAATAGCTCCCCATTTCATCCAGCTTGGTTAGCTGCATGTTTACAGCAGGGGCCACTTGAGGGTCCTTCAACTCAGATGCTTTTGCTTTGTTCCTCTTCCTACCACGGCACTGAGGTGTATTCAATGACTACTTTATTTCCATTATAGAGTTGATCAGCCTTTCACTTCCTTAAACAGCTGCCACCAGTTAAAATGAAATATTTGCACATATCACGCCTCTTAAAATTTAGTCCTGTTCAGTTTGCAATCTCTTATTTTCCAAAAAGCTGCAATTTCAAAAATTACATATTTGAAAGTAGAAGATACAGATTGATTGTAAAAGGAAAGTGATTTAAAGATTTCAGTATAATTTAATGTAATTCCAAACAATATTCTGTATCATTTTAGCTATAATAGCTTCTTTTTGATGATGGAAAGTTTTCTGTAACTCTATCCTACTCTCTGGCAATTATTCATATCCTAGTTGAAAGGCTTTACATTCCTATAACTGTAATCTTTTATATTAATGATTTGCACATCAGCTACCCAGTAATATTTTATAGTGATATCTTTCTCATTCTACAAAATTCCTTCCTGCCTTTTATAACTATTCAGAAACCAAAGACCATAAAATGTGCCATTTGGAAAGGAACTTGTTGACATCACTTACTCGCTGGAGATTGTCATCTGGAAGTTCCCCAAAACTGACAGAAGTCTTCATTTCATAACACCGCATTAGCTTCAACTACAAAGATACCGAAATGAGGATACAGCTAATTTTTCCATGGAGTCAAAGACTGCAGAAGTAGACTGTGGGAGAGTTACTTGTTCACAAATATTTTGAAACTAGTTGGAAGCCTTTTGGGGCAATTATGCTTATAAGAAGGACACAAGGCCAAAAAAAAGGCCACTTGTCCTGTTTTGGTTGATGTCACTAATGAGAAATTTTTCCTTTTTCTAAACAACTTTGCACTGATTGAAAAACAGAGTTAAAGAGGACCAACAGCTGAGCTTCTAATGAGCCACTGTCTCTACATAACCTCAAAATCTGTCAGGCACAGTGCACAGTGTGTCTATGTGTTGTTTGGTGAGCATCTTATTCACACTGTTGGAGAGGACAACAGTGTATACTGTTTGGAGATGTTCCATCCATGGTGGTTTTGAAGCATTTGTTAGAGGAACCATTTATTTCTCCTGCCTGAGGGGACTTTAATCTAATTATGGAGACCACCATGGCATTGATCTTATGAAATTATTTTCATTCAGAGAGACTGAGTATCTGGGGTGGAGATGAAGCTTCATACACCTTGAAGTTTTGTGTCCTTTTTGGGACCATGTTGGTAAGCCCTGTCTAGAAATGCTTGAGGAATACCTCAAGTGAAAACAGTTCCTCTAAATATGATACATCAAAGTTATTAATTCTATGAGTCTGTGTCCTAGAAGTTCCTCTTCCAAAAGGTTAATCAAACTGGATGAAAAAAGGGATTCTAACACTTCAGGGAGTTGCTGTTGAAGTAATAACGTCATAGTGTAACCAATTACAATAATTTGTATTTAAAATACAGTAACATCCTCCTTGTAAATGGCAGCTCATTTTTTCAGTCCCTCATCCTCAGTGGAAGACAAATTCATGCCACTATTGTAGTAATTCTGTCAAACAGTAATTCAGATTGGCTTTATCTTTCAGGACAAAAAGGGATATCAAATATGCAACTGCAAATTGGAGTCAGATCAATTTACCAAGGAAAGAGAGCAGGACAATATGCTGCTCCTAGAGGGGTCCTAACTTAAGTTTTCCCCATTCACATTTATATTCTTGGAAATGATTCCAGTTGTGAAATAATCAACAAAATACTCAGAGTAAATTCCAGTTATTGATATTCCTGGTAGCTGAGAACATTTCATCCTCCTCTTACCATGCTTCTGTTCTCCCAGGCTGAGTTTTCTTCCCTTCCAGTACCACAGCTGCATGCAGCATAACTGGAATTTCTGATTTAGTCATCCGCTGTAGTTGTGCAAGGAGCTAAACTTATGCTTGGAGTTACAATACCAACTACAAGCTCACAGATTCCAGGACTAAAACATCCAAAGGAACCACTGTAGTCAGATAGTCTGACCTGTTGCATAGTACACACCTGAGGACCTCCCTGATTTTATCTGTGTTAGAACAAGAGGATATAGTTTCCATTTCACTGTGATTTGGGTAGAAGTGCTGTAGAGTGCTCTGCAATTGCTATTCCAATCTTTCTGTACTAAAATTATGTGTGTCAGTCTAGTTTGGTTGTCCCACTACAGATGCTTGTCTATAATATTTTTCTACATGATTGAAGAGCTCATTATCCACAAATATGTTCAACTCCTACCCATCTCTGCAGGTGAGAAAGATTAGTACTGAGCTGGAGTAAAGGAACATTTGAAATATTAGGCACACAGCATTTATTCTAATATTGCAAGTAAAGTATTGTGACTCCCCAAAGCAGCCACAACTATGAATTTTACCAGGAGTTTGCAAACTTCATTCACAATTTTTAAGGCTACAAAGGACAGTTATGATTACCTAATTTGCCTGTTTCCTAAATAGTGTGAATTGCAATTAAGTGATTTGTACATATAGGCATTTGTGTAACAGTATTTCTGTTGAAGACTTCCATTGTTGAGTGACAAAAGTGCAGAAGAGAACCATCTGGATGCTGGGAAATGAGAGAAGTAAAGCAGAATTCCCATGTCCTGTAGCATGAGGGTCCAGAATTGGTTATGTGAGAGGGGGAAAAAGAAGAAAGTTCTTTAAAATGCTCCGAATAGATCACTTTCAAGACTGAGGTCACTGTCAGCAAAGTCAGTCATGTTATTCCCCATAGAAGCTCTGTTTAAGTTCACAACATTTCACATTCTAATGAAAAATAAAAGGATTATGCTCATGCATTGATCTGGAGTATGCTTCTCTTTAAAATTTTGGCATCTTGATTCTAAGTAGTTTTTTTCTGTCAATGGAGCACCCATGTGTTTCCAAAAGACAAGAGGAAGGCAATGCAAGCAGTAAGTGGACAAGCATCCTCCTTCTTCTACTTTTGTTTAAGTCAGTCTTCTGTTACAGTTTGAAACAGGCAGGGATGGTAGAACAGGAAAAACTGACACCCGTTTATTGCCATTAGGAAGATGAGAATTGCATGTGCCTGTCCTGGAGAGCTGGTTACCACCTGGCATCCAGGACTGTGCCTCAATTGCCAGATTGTGCTTTCTAAACAGAGTAAACATGAAATGAACTAGAGCCCGATTTTATGTCAGGAAAGCAAAAAATGTTGGTTGGGTCTCTGTATCCCCCAGCTGCACATCAAAACTCATATTTAATCTTTCCAATGCAAATAACAATTTTAAAGGAGAATAAAGATTTTTAGCATTCAGAAAAAAAAAAAAAAAAGAAGAGAGAGAATCTCTGAAGACTCAGGCTGGAAAGTGTTTAGCTTTGATCCTGTGCCAGCTAGCAAACAGAGGATGTTATTTTCATTTACGGTTGGCTTATCATTTTAAACTACAATAACAACAATATCAAATTAAAAGTTCATACAATACTAGCTCTTGCTTTAAGGACTTGATTGCATCTCATAATGCTCAAAAGCATGTAACTCGGAAAGATATCATCTTCAGGCATATGGGTTTTCAAAATTTGTAAAAGGCCATAAAAGTGTCAGTTCAAATTCCCCATAAATCATGTGTAGCCCGAGATGAATCTTTGACGCTTGATGTTAGATGTTCATCTGTGTCCCTTGTGAGCTTGGGATACATATTCCTTTCTGGTTTTCTCTCCAGCAAAAGCATATGCTCAGTGGTCTGCTGCATGCAAAACTATGCTACGGATCTGGGTTAAAAAACCACAGAAATATCATGTCTAGACCTCCTTTTGCTATTAGTTATACAAATGCTAAATGTATATTATACCTTAGAAAAGAGATGAGTAGATATTTATGCTGCTAGTCCTTAGGTGCTCAGGGCACCTATTAGGAAGGGTGCTGTACAACTACTGACCAGAATGATTGAACTATCAAGAGATCACAAGTCAGATGTAAGTCAAGACACAAGAGGTGGTTATAAAACAGAGGCAGGAGGATCATTACAGAAATTTGTTTCTGCCCCTGGAGCCACATGTGAATCTTGGCCTTTGCATCTTGGAGGTACAATTAGGATACCACATGGTCATGGGCTTTCTCCAGAAAGGTCTGCTATCCCATTTCTGGCATCAGCCAGATATATTTATTGAATAAGCATAGGTTCCAAAATGTCAAAGATGTATGGAAATAAAACAAACCCACCACCAACAAGAAAAAAACCCAGCAAGTGCTTATTCCAAACTTCTCACAGTTGAGAAGAATGGGGTGGGAGTGAGTGAATTTATATAGGAATTGTGAGTTGAAGGCAAGTTGTCTGAATAGATTTTTGGAATGTTTCTCTGAGAAATACACAGTTACTGTGTCTTGAGGATTTCTGCTGTATTGCTGTCTAAGCTGTTTGTGGTGGGACAGATTCTGTGTGCCCAGTTCCTCTCAGGCAGTGCATAAGCCAATCCACTGATGGTGTGGTGTTGCACTAGTTATTTTTTGTGTAAATACGATAAGAATCTACCTCCCCTTAATGAGTTTAAGGTGATGACCCAGTAAAATACGAACTAGAAACACTTTTGCAGCGGCATTTTTATTTTTCTTGTCCAACTGCCTATGATAAAGCTGGGTGGAACTCTCTTCACTAATTGCCTTTCACTGCAGACCAAACATACCTCCAGCTGGGAGTGCTGCAGGGACCAACAAATCTTTAAGCGTCTCATTAGAGGAAGTCTGATAGAGTGCACACCATGGTCATGGTGTTGAGCGGGAAATTGGATTAGCAAAGAGTATCTGGGATCGATGAAAAGATTTTTTTTCAAACTACCAAGTTACGGAACAGCTTTTACTGAAGTAAGATGCATGTACTGGGGCTCCTCTGAAATATTCAGTGGTGCTGCTACCAGAAAGCCATTCTAGTTGCACCAAACAAGGATGAACAGGGAGAAAAGGTGGGACAGCATCAGTCATAAGGCTGTTGTGGTTGTTGGATGGATTTGTGAAATCCTTCCTTGTGTAGCACTCACTCTGCTTTTGACATGAAAAGGAGCCTTTCAAACGGATGAATGGCAAACCCGCTTATCTCCAAACTCATAGATATTAACACAAGCCTGGAGTGAGGCAGTTGAGGCACTGGTTGTTATCATATATGTTTCTCTCTGGCAGCATACGTTGTCTCAAAGATCCTTTTGAAACTAATGTACTGTGATAGGGAAGGGTCTGGCTGTAAAATAAAAACAATGCTTCACAATGTGTCAAGAATCTCTTGGCTTTTTTTTCTAGTCTTTCTCAAATTAGTTTTTTATAAATTTTTCTCAAAGGAACATATGAAAGAGATACATCTTGGAATATCAGCTTGGATACAGCAGTATATTGCAGTTTCATACACATTTAAGTGAATTTCCTACCCACTGAGCAATTATCTATCTGGTAATGTTTCCCTTTTATCTCACTTGTACCATTGACAGCTGAGACCTGGGAAAACTTATTGAATAGTAATCATGCAGAGCATGTGTGGTGGGTTGACCATGGCTGGACGCCAGGTGCCCACCAAAGCCGTTCTATCACTCCCC
>JANZLQ010000029.1:48084771-48138489 GCA_026212715.1 Elanus axillaris | reverse complement strand
CACGGGCTGCAGGGGAATCTCTGCTCCGGCGCCTGGAGCATCTCCTCCCCCTCCTTCTGCACTGACCTGGGGGTCTGTGGAGTTGTTTCTCTTACATGTTCTCACTCCCTGGCCGCTGCTTGTCTCCGTTACCCAACTTTTTTTCCCGTCTTAAAATGTTATCACAGAGGCATTACCAATATTACTGATGGGCTCAGCCTTGGCTGGCGGCAGGTCCATCTTAGAGCCGGCTGGTATTGGCTCTATTGGACACAGGGGAAGCTTCCAGCAGCTTCTCATAGAAGCCACCCTTGTAACCCGCCCCACTACCAAAACCTTGTCACGGAAACCCAATACAGCATGCCATTAAGAAAATCCTGACCAGCTCTTGCACGTCCATTTGTGTCAAACAATCCTTTCACTCTCCTCTGTGCACTGTTATATAGAAGGTCTTCAAAGATGCCCTCTGAAGAGTAAGGAATTAATTTATTTGTTTCTCTTTGGCTTGATAGAAGAGAATTTTTTGTGATAGTGATGCACAGAAACCTTGTGTTGAAACAGCAATACAAGCAGGAGTAAATGTAGTAGTAGCAGTATTTTCTATGTCTTTTTCATTCCAAGTGTGTATGCATGGGCAAGGTTGGTTGTATCTTATGGGGATATGCAAAATATATTGGACATCATTCTTCCTTGTTCTCCAGTTTGTGGTATCATCTTCTTCACTGTGAGATGCATGTGAAAAGCTACAAACAAGTGTGATAACTTCTTACATCTGGCAAGTGTGATAACATTACATCTGGTTTAAACTGGTATGAATTAGTTTATAATAAGGAAAGCAAAGATGAGCTCCAAAACCTTTGGTTTCAACTCAACTTCCAGTTTTGGGTTGGGTCCATTTTTTTATATAGGCCTTATATGTCCTTGCACCAGCATAAAAGATGGGGTGAAATAAGACAAGTGGCTTTACCATATTGCATCAATATGCGTTTAACCTCCCTCTAGGAGAGGTTACTCAGTTACATGGAATACCATGCCTTTGGCTTCACCCTCCTTAACAAAGCCCACTCTGAATCCAGACTTAGGGTTTAGGATTACAAATGTTGTATTTCAGGATAAAACATAAAGTGTGACATATGCCTCACAAGCAGCTATCGAATTAGAAAATCAAATTGAGAGATAAAGATGGGAAATGTTGGGGGAGAGGAAAAAGGGGATATTTTTGATGAAAAGAAATAAATTTTTGTCCTCCTTAGCACTGAATTCTCCTTCTCCCTTGGGTGTGTCCTCTTCATTCCAGTATCATCAATCCACTGCATTAATATGATGTTTGCTCCGTGTTCTAGATCATTAATGAAAGTGTTCAATCTTCAGTTCACTAATTAAAACTGACCTTGATAAAGACAGCTTAGATGGACATTGGGGAATGGAAAGCAAGTAGGAGGAAATCCCACTTGGTGAGGATTTCCAAGTAAGACAGTTTTAGGAGAGGAAGATTGAATAGCTGAACTTGGAGAAAGTGCTAAAGTTCCTGAAAATCTGATAATGTGTCACAATGCACCAGAAACAAAACAGCGTAGCCTTTGTCAGGTCAAGAAGATGTGGACACCTTGTGGTCCAGTGATTACCGGACAGAAGGAGTATCTGGGATTCCGTATCCCTAACCTGGCAGCAGAACTGATTGCAAGTTTTCCAGTAAATCTCAGTTTACCTGAAAGCATGGTCTTCTAATACAAACTATTTGTGAGTAATGATTAAAAGGGGATTCATTTTGATGACCGTATTCTTGAAAGCAAAATAGGATTTGTGAATAAAGCAGGATGTTTGCCCAGAAAGTCAGACAAATGTATTGCATTCATCATTTGATACTTGCTTATCTGAAATTTTCATTACATAGACATGAAAGTATATAACTTATAAACAGAGTATGAATAAACAGAGTAATGCTGAAATAAAATCATTTATTTGAGGAATGCTATCAGCCAAATGCATCGTATTTATCAGGTAACACACTGATGCGGAAGCATATGAACTCTTTAGCCCATACATGTAACTTTAGAGAAAGTCTTTATAGCAGGTTGCCTTCAGATACTGTCTCAGAAGTTAAAATAAAGAAGGGAAAGTGGATGTTTTGAAATTTGTTTGTTTCTTTCTATATACAAAATTGTTTGTTAGAAATTTGCTCTGCAAGAAAGAGTCCAGTTAATATTCTATTAAAAGCTAACTACTCTGAATAAATAAATGTAAATTGATCTTCCTCCATTAGCTCTTGTTACAGCAACTTTAAAATAATCCGATATAACTTCCAAGCTAACAATTCTAGTTGGTTAGATGGAGATTGCTCCTCATTGGGCTCCTCACTACAAGAGAGATATTGAGGTGCTGGAGCATGTCCAGAGAAGAGCAATGATGCTGGTGAAGGGTCTAGAGCACAAGTCATATGAGGAGCGGCTGAGGGAATTGGGGTTGTTTAGATCTGGAGAAAAGGAGGCTGAGGGGAGCCCTTATTGCTCTCTACAACTACCTGAAAGCGGGTTGTAGCGAGGGGGTCATCGGTCTCTTTTCCCAAGTAATAAGTGATAGGACAAGAGGAATTGGCCTCAAGTTGCACCAGGGGAGGTTTAGATTGGATATTAGGAAACATTTCTTCACTGAAGGGGTTATCAAGCACTGGGCTGCCCAGGGAAGCGGTTGAGTGACCATCCCTGGAGGTATTTAGAAGATGTGTAGATGTGGTGCTTAAGGACATGGTTGACTGGTGACATGGCAGTGTTAGGTCAATGTTTGGACTCAATGATCTTAAAGGTGTTTTCCAACCTAAATGATTCTATGATTCTATGATTTGCCTTTTCAGTCTGCTGTCTCCCATGACTTTGCAAATTTTACCTGTTGTTCTCAGAAGCAAAAATACATAATAAAGCTTAATATCTTGCAGCAAGATTTGTACTCCAAAACCTGATATATCAACACCAGGTGAGAAAATTAACAGAGAGTGTCTGGATAAAAATTAGAAAAAAAAAAAGTCTTAAAAATTAACCAGGTGATTAGGTGGCAATGAGATAATGCAATCTTATCTCCAGTAAAACCTCTGCAGTGTGCTGACATAGGTTCTGTAGCCTCAGGTCAGCCTTGGTTTGTTCAGTTGCAGATCCATCTGGCTAGCAAGTTTGCTAGAACGAATCATAAATCATTAAAAAGGTATTCTGTTTTTCCAGGCACTGATGCTCCAGTTTGTTGATGCTCTTCTCATTCAGGGGCACAGCACAGCTAAACAGGTCATTGTTTGACTTATGCAGCACTTCTAAGAGAGGTTGGTAAAATGTTCAGAATTGCTAATGCCCATTATGTGTCCACTGGCAATGACCTTTCTGTGAGATACCCAGAAAAGCACAGCTTGTGCTGAGATTTACCACTAGGAGAAGCTGGAAGCTCTCTTGTTGCTAGGCAGATATTATGGATGAAGGTAATGTTGGCTGTTAGTTAAGCAAGTTCAGGATGACCATATCTCTGATATTTTATCATTTCTACCCATTCCCAATATGCACTGCAGATGTGTGTGCTGGAATTTCCTGGGCGCATACTGTATTCTTGCAGTCGTCCTCCAGTAAGTATTTATTATGGTTTCTATCGTAATGGCCCCTGTACTCCCTACTACCAATGATGGCTCCAAAACTGTGCCTCATAGAAATTCCCATATATGTATGAAGAAATACAAGTGGAGCAAGGGAAAAAGGGAAAATGATACTGTCTGTAACAGCATCATGAAAAGCAGTTGTGAACATATCAGATCTCTGACCGGTGCTCATTGCCAGAGAACCCTGCTACTAAGTTTTCATGCTGTGCTGGAGGTTCATCAAGACAGCTTTGGTCCTGGGGTGGAAGATGAGGGAAGTGAGCACGCACGTTGTCAGGTACATTGACCTTCACAATGTTCCTACCTAATTTTCTAGACTTTTACTTCCAAATGTTGATATTAATTGATGCTGTTTCTACAGATGATTCAATGAGCTATTTTTCAGGGCTAGCAGCTGGCTATGCTGGGGTCATGGAGGGATGAGAAGGAAATGCCAAGGCTACACATGTGTCAGAGAATAAGAGGGGTCTCAAGTCCTAAAAATGGTTCCAACCAAATAACGACCTCTACCTTCATTGGCCCGCCTAAGGAAAACGGTGCCAGTAGTGAGTCGTTTAATATGGTTGAACTGCTAAGGCAGCAGAAAAATCTTGCAGATACATCAGTAATAGGTAGTTTCCTATATAAGGGGAATGGAGGGACTTCCAGCCATGATGTATTTGGAGAAGACAGTGAGTGACTAATGGATGAGTAACCGTGCATGCTGACTTAATTGCAGTGCCTGGATTTGTGCTTGTTGAATCTTTGTGGAGACCTTAAATATGCGTCTTCAGCTTTCAACCTTCTTCTGAGCCTCCCATTTGACTGTTCCGATCCTCCCCCCACCTCTAGTCCTCCGAAGGATGCATGCAAATAACACGCTTCTCTAGCAAATATTCTGGGCTATGAGAGAAGCAAGCTTTGCTAGATCTGTAAGATCTCCCTCTATAAAATCCAGTGTAAGTGACTTTGTCAAGCTCCCTTCTGCCTTTGTTACAAACACACCTCACCACCTACAGCACAGCTTCATTGTGCAGTGTCTCTGGGGCAAGCTGCATCCTTAAGTTGCTGCCCAGAGATAAGGAATGAGCAATGCCACAAAAAGAGCAATCTTTGTACCAGGCCTGTGCAGGGAGTGGGGGCTGCAGAAGAAATCTGCAAATAAATGGAAAAAGTAAATGGGTGACTGCAAAACTGCAGGACCTGCTTCAAGTGTGGGACATCAGCCAGAGCTGAAATACCCCAACTAGGAGTGGTACTGCTGCCTGCTTGAACACTTCAGAAGGCCAGTTTTCTCTTGATTCATATTTTTTCACAGTAAATCACAGTATAAAGCTGACTCTGCCATTAAATCAAGAGTCGGATAATCTGACTATTCACTTGGAAGGAAACTTCCTTGTTAATTAACGTAAATAAAGCCTTTGGGGCTCATAGGTGTCAGAGCCAAGGCACAAGGGAGAAAGTGATAAAGGCAGGCAACTATGGATGGCAAAATGGGAGGATCATTAAAAGGGTTGGAAATGGACCTGTCACATTCAGTTTTGCTGGTAATTTGATTATTAAAAGAATAAAAATGTGATGATCTTCGAGAATAAATGGCTTGTTTTACAGTGCTGGAAGGGAAATGCAAAGTGAAGTGAAGGGAGCTGTGGACTCCAGTATATCATATTCATCTCTTTTACAGAAAACTGTAGGAAAAGCTCTCCTACTGGTGATTCAGGAATGCTCACTAGCCTTTGTCTTTGGAAGAAGAAAATTTTCTTATCAATGGCCCAGCTTTTTTGTGTTCTTCCTCCATCACACCACTTCTGTACCATAAAAATAACACCTGGGGCTAGATCAAGCACCTGCATAATGCCCTGTCCAGGAGTATGATCAGTGATGTTTTCTTGGGGAAAAAAGTTACAGAGCAGGTTACAGAGACTGACTCCTCAATGGTAAAGGGTAGTGTGGCAGTGCAGGCTCTAGGTGCAGCTGAAGCAGTGAGAGGAAAATAGGGGTTGTCCCACTTTGGTTCCTCACTCTGCCCCATTGGCCTCTCCTCTCCACTTGTAAAGTGATGGTGATGTACAGAACCAGGACCTGGGCAAAATACATATACTCTAGATGGCAAAGCCTTGTTTGGATGATACCAACTGATCAGGAAGAGTATTTGTGAATTCTTCCTTCAGCTGCAGCATTGCACTGACGGAGCAACAGCTATTTCAGTCCCTCTGAGGAGTTTTGCTCCTATATAACCCTCCCAAAGTGGACACCTGAGATGTTTGCTTTTTGTGGGGTTCTTGGAGACACCATGGGTGAATCATGAGGAACTCAGCCCAAATTGACATTCTTGTGATTTTAAATATTGCCTGAAGATTTGTGAGCTTTAGCTGGGAAAGAAGGTGGCCTTTCCTTCTCCTTGAAAGGGTAAAGCATCACCTGGGTGCTCTGGATCTACTCAAGAAAGAAACCAGAGGAGGTAATGCAGCTAAGTGTGATGAGCCTTATTAGCTTTAAAGAAAATCCATGAAGAAGGGCTCCAGCTCACAGGTGTCTGACAGTTTCCAGGCTCTGTCTCATCTGGCTTTGGAAGTAATCCAAGTCAAGGATAAAACTGGCAAATGTGCTTGGGAAGTTACCCAGAACCAAACAGCCTGGTGCCAGCAGGAGTACTAGCATCAAGGCATGGCAGTCAGGTATCAGGCTAAACTGAGGCACAAGTGCACGAGTGAGGATCAGACAAAAGTTTGCCTGGCTTCTTTTTTTTCCCTTCACTCCTTTGTTTCCATCAAAAGAACTCCTAGGAATCATTTTTTTAAAAAATAAAAATCTCTTGACCTAAAATCCCAGAGTGGATTGATTTTTTTCCTTGCCTTAAGAGAGATTGCTGGTGCTATCAAGTGACTCAAACAAAAGACTTCCCTCTGAAGCATCTCTGTGCATGTGAGAGGAATAAAGGAGATTTTTCCTAGAAGAAAAGTCATTTGACTTTTCCACTCTAAGTATTTTAAATTTCCTTTCTTTCCTTTTTTTCTTGATGTATTTCAAGCTGTTTAAAGGGATTGCTGTACAGCAGCCGCTATGGGAGAAATCAGTCTTTTTTTCAGTTAAGTGTTTAATATTTTAACAGTGGAAAGAACTTCTCTTTTAGTGAGAAACTTACCTCTTTTTTTTTTTTTTAAGTTTTTTTGTTAAGCCTCTGAAGATGGACAGAAGATTAAAAACTTGGAACCAAAAAGCTTACGTATGAAACAAGGGAAAGTTTTGTAGTTTATTTCAGGGTTGATTGTCTCTATTTTCTTCTCCATGCTACAGATCACTGGAAATGGTGTGATTTTGCTTGAGACAACTTGGTTAATTCACAGTGACAGCATCCTGGAGCTTTAAGTTCAGCTGGTTCCTTGACAGACTCTGAATGACCTCTCCTTTCATAAACCTGAAGCTACTTGGAGTGAAGATCTGTCAAATTGTCCTTCTTCATTCAGAAACAGGCATTCAAAAGGGTCTATCATTATTCTACATAGTGTAGGAACTGACACCTTCATTAAAAGGTGGCTGTAACCACTAGGTAACCTTGTCAGAAAAGTCAATTAAGAAATCCTCTGATAACGGTGGCAAACTAATGTTCCACATTGCTGAATGCTCCAGATCACTGAATGGGGAAAGATCTGAAAATTGTTTTTAGTCTAAGATTTCACTTTGCTGGGGAAGCCTTTTCTAGGACAAGAGAGCTTTTACAAACCTGAAACTATAAGCACCAATAAACTGGAGTGTAATATAAGCAAAATAGAAGGCAAATGTCTTTATGGACGAAAGGGGTTATTTAATTGCTGCTTGGAAAAGCACCTATCTCTTTGGGTGGGTATCCTGTTAGGGGCATGCTCCGAGTTTCTCAGCTTAGGAACTTCTTGGTGTGCTCCCAGAAGATGATGGAAACACGGGGTGTTAAGGTCCTCTCCAGGCACTGGGTCAGGAAACAAAAGACATCATCCTCTCAAAGTCTGTCTGGAAAGCCACTGATCTGATTTAGGTGGTCTTGGTCCCACCTAAGCCCTTGTGCCTAGTGTTTTCTACCAGCCTGATGTATCTGAAAGCCTGGATTCAGACCATGGGAAGCATCAGGCCCAAGGCCATAGGTGGGGCTTGGGCACATGAATCGAGGCTGGCAGACACCAGCCCTTGTGCAACTTTGTGTGGGGAAAGTAACTGAAGCTTCAGTCCACCAAATGCCATAACCTGTATGGGACAGAGCATGTAAGAACTCTTCTTCTAACTTGAGGAATTTCACCAGGGACCCCAAAGTCATTGGCAATGACATTAAAAAATAAGCCAGTCATTGAACTGGAAGTTGCCATACAGGCTCCAGGGATATGTGCACCATCATAAATGCATGGACCGCTTCTCACATAAGGCACTATGGTGCTTGCAATGGCATGGAAAATTCAATTAGATTAGCATGAAACGGCATCAGCAATAGCAGCATCTGATTGCAGTTGTATCAATGCAACCTTCTTAACCTGAAGGATGTCTTATTTCTAAACATAGAGATGGAGGTGGCCATGCCCCAAGCAGGTAAAGAGAGGAAGGGAACAGGTCTAGGCAGGTCATTGGTGTTGAAGATCGGAAGATTCCACGTACACAAGAAATGATGGCAGTATGAAGTCTGCTAATTTAGGGGGAGAAGTTCAGGTATTTCCATAGCAACAAAATTAAAGAAACAATTCCTAATGGATCCTTTGACACCATAAATGAAGCTTTGATTTGTTCTGGCCACTCTGTATGAGCTAAATTGGTATTACTAGAAGGTCTCCAACAGACATTTCACTGCGTTGCCTCTATGCAATTAAGCGCAGTGATGTGAACAACTTCTGCACTCTGAAGGGAGATGCAGGAAAGAGAGGGGCAGACTCATTTGGAGTGGGAGTTTGGTTCAGAGTCATCTTTAAAATGAAGAAAGACTTTAAAAAGTCTTTTAGTCATAGAAGGTGGGGTAGAGAAAGGAAATAAATATTGATGAAGAATGAAGCTGAGCATATAGCACCACATTCATTGGCTTGCTCTCTCCTGAGCTTCTTTGATGTTTTATGCATTCTAAATTAACCAGTTTAGCAGAGGCCAGGTTAATTCCTACCACCTGGAAATGTGTATATATATACATATATATATATATTTCTGAAAGCAGGAGGTATTTATGAAGTGTATGATTTGCTCTGCAAATTTCAAATTTTCATTTTAAATTGAAGGATATCTCATAAATAATGATTTGAAGCCTCAAGAACATGAGGTCAACAGTAACATAAAAAACCCTGAGGCAAATAAACATACTCACGTGCAGAGAAAGACAACCACAATCTGGTCTATAGAATGCAATAAGGCAATTTTATGGCAAATCTGTTGCACTGTTTGTGCCCCAGACTGCAGAGAAATGAATCTATTCAAAGTTTCCTGTTGAGTCCCTGGAGAATTTTTATGGCAAATTTGTGTTAAAAAAAAAATGCAGTCATTTTTTCACATATATGCTTCCTTACTCTTATCCCAGCTTTGACACTGACTCCTGTTACCTTGGGCAAATTCCATACATTGATTAAACACTTGAGCTTTTCTAGAGTTAGTTTGCTGCCTTTGTGAAGAAATTAATGAGTGATAAAGTACTGTTCATCACACGTGAGGTCAAAAACTCTTACTGGTTGGATTCGAGACAATAACTTGAAATGGGACTTTGCTCTTTGATGTCCTCCTCACATAGCAGAGATTGCATAAGCAAATATTTTATCCAGGTGAAAATGTAACAGAAATTAGGGAGGCATATTAGGATGGCTAAAATGCTGAATACTTCTGTTCCACTGTGGTTGACAAGATCTTCCCAGCACACATATACATATTGGCAATTCAATTTATTTTATTGTAATGTTTGAGGAGAGCCCCATTTTCTATTTCTACAAAATTCGTGTTGCAGAGGATGGATGGTTGAATTGTCATTTCTTGGCATCATTTTGAGTGAGGCACAGCAGAAATACTTGCTGATCTTGTACAATGAGAACAGGCAGGGGTGTTATTCATATCTTCCTGGGGAACTCCTTCATTTCATCCAACTTGAACACTGTGTCAATCTCAGGGATGAATCAGGCTTTAAAAAAACCTAACAAAAAAAAAAAAGAAAAAGAAACATAACAAATGCTTAGGTGTGCACAACTGATAATACACAGTTACAGTTTGTGATATTATCAAAATCTATGTAAAACCTGGAGGATCTTCCGAGCAGCTTTATGGCAAGAAATAATCGCAGCTCTAGATGCAAGCTCTGACAACCTCAGGAGTCCTTGAACGCTTTACCAGTTTTACTGCTAGTGTTCCCATTGCCACTTCAGTCCCCACATTGTTGTGAGACCAAACTGAAGTCAGTTCTGACAGAGCCCAATTCATTGCTTTCTCCTTGAAATGAAAGTCAAGCTGGCAAACTGCTGAAACAAGCTGGTTTTTCAGCCTTCGGATGGTGCCCGATTGCTTCTCGGCATGTCCATGACGGTAGAGTCGGCGCCCTGCCCTGGTCCTGCCTCCTCAGCGCCGTGTCTGGTGGGGGGGTGCAGCAGAATGAAACACACAAGAGATACCACCACTTTTGTCCTGTAGTATCTCAGGTTACTGCTTGCCTTCATTCAACTATTTTTCAATCTCAGTGGTCTGTTGCAAGCAATGGAGCAATCCCTAAAATTAGAGGAACCTCATACGTACCCAGAGCTCCTGCCTGTAGCAGTGTCTTAGCTGGTACTTAGCATTGCCTCCAAGTTCATGTAGCCTGAGAAAAGCCAGGCCACCCCACCCTGTAATGCCTATCGGTCTTTTCTCTGATTCGTTTGCTTTTGTTGGGGCTTAGAAAGTCCATGTGCTTTCCATTACAAGAAATGTGGTGTTAGATACCAGATGCGGGGGTATCCTGCATTGTACAATCACTCTCACTTCCCACATACTATACATAAAAAGAAATTCAACCTTTGGCATGAATTTATTACGTTTAGTTGCTACACTGAGCACCATCTTGAGAAACAGGATCCAGCAGAGTTAAAGGTACAATCTGTTAAGGAGGAGATGCTAGCCCAAAACCTTCATGTGTTTCTCATCTTAATTCAGAAATGTTTCCTGACTTTCATGAATATCTGTGTTATTTATAAGCTTTTGCTAAATACCGTTGATGAAAACTTTTCAATCTGTGCACTGTTTGCAAACTGTTCACTTCAAATCATCACTACTCATCATATGTGTTAGCTCACGTGGCCTGGGTTTTTTGCATCCTGCTTGGGTGCCTGAGATACATTCAGAGGAAAAGAATGAGTAGTACTTCTTCAGTACAATCTGTTTAACATTCAGAAATGTTTTCCAGAGCGGGAAACAGTTCTCCAATTCACAAGTATGCAGAATATGAAGAGTGCAACCTGTTGAATAGAAAAGCTCTAAATTAGAATCTAAATTAGATTCGATTATTCTGAAATATATTCATGAATATTTTACTTAGTCAAATGTATGCAGTAAAATATTTAAAAAGGTAGGCCTGACCCACGCTAGAAATAACTTCAATGTTCAGTATGAATAATGAGACACTTTATGCAATAGAGTTTCTCTCTGCATTCATATTATGCCCATGTACGATACCAGCATGTTTCATTACTGTAATACGTGACACCACAAAAAATAATCCTTACAAGTGAATGTGCTTGAAGACGCAAAGTCCAATGGCAATAAAACAAGTGGGCATCTTTACTTAGATGACTTAAGCTAATTAGCCTGACCAGATCCAACTTTTCCACAGAACTGTTTCCCAGAATATCAGAATTGGAACCAGGTTCCTGACTTTCCAACATCATGCTCTGAATTTCTTTAAAATAGCACCTTCTCAAGGTTGTTAATTCCCAATCTAACTCAATCTAAAAAATGTTGGTTTAATATTTCAAATTATCAATATTTTTAAGGCTTAACATGATGTAATCTAGTTTTGTTAATTATCATTGATAAATTACATGAATGTTTTTTGACATTATAATTTCATATTGGTAATAATCTGGGATATGAAACATATGTTTGTTTGAAGAATTTTAAAATTTTTCAATTATTAAAAGAATCTGATTTATGCAGTACTTTTGAACTCTTTTACAAAACCAGTTTGTATACAATTTTTATCACAAAAAAAAGGGAAGGACATTCAGAAGTGAAAAAGTATGTTTTGACAGTTATTTGAAAAGAAGAAAGAAATGACAGTGCCAGAAAATGAGAGTTGCAAAGTGCTGAGCTTTCAAAAATGATGTGGAGATCATATTGAAAAGGATGAAATAGAGTAAAGAAGACGGATAGCTGAAGAGTGGAAGCTGGACAGAAAGTGTACTTCGGTATGGTAATCTGTTGAAATTCTCAAAAAGTGAATCAGAGCTCTATTTTAATAGAATATGAATGATTTATACATATCTCACAATCTGCTCTCCAAAAGCATAAGCAAAAAAATGTTTTTAACCTTTTGACATGATCAGCTCCACATCCCATCTCTGCTGTGAAACTTTAATGTTCTTCCAGGCCTATCTCCAGCTACAAAATGATTATGGCAAGTACCTGAACATCTTTAGCTAGTCTTACAACAGCTCTTTTTATTTGTTCCGCTTTGTGGGTTTTGCAAGTAAAGTAAAGTACACTGTCAGCACCATTTAAGGGTACCATTTGGAGTTAGATGCCTCACACTTTTTTTCAGTGGCAATAACTATATATACTCAAGTAAATAGAAGATATAAAAGCAGAAGTGTAAGTGCGAAACCTTGATCTATGCAGGCTTCTGAGAAGCATTTAGGCATTAACTCAGGAAGGAACAGTGTGGAAATCTTGCATATTCCTTCACTATTCATTTCCACAGTACCTAAAAATATTCCTTTGCTTCGCCATTAAGCCAAGCGTGATGAAGGCAAGGTAAGCCAGCATGAAATCAGAGGATGCTCTTCTTTTTCACAACTAAAATATCCAAGCAGATCAGTATGTACTGATATACATACTGAGGATCTGGGTTGTGTTTAAGGGACACGTGAGCTGGGAGTGGTTTCCTTGGAAGTGGAAGAGGATTTGTGTAACTTTTGGGAAGAAGCAGGAGCTGGGGAAGGGGCTTCTCTTATCTGCAGAAAGCAGGTAATGGAGACTCCCATTGCTCTGAGCAAAACTGGGCAGCCAACAATAAACAAAACCTTGTTAGGTGCTTTTTTGCTCTGACTACATTCCACATGTTTCTGTCTTCTCTTTCATGCACGTACAAATGAAGTCTACAGGGATTGTTCTTTTTTCTATTACTTTTTTTTTTCAGTGAAACAAATTAATCAGAACTAATTTTAAAATTTATTTTTTCCCCTTCTCTGTTCCCTCTAAACTTTAGTTGACAGGTTTCCAAGACTGCTTTCTCATGTGCTGTAAATAAAACAAAAGAATCAGAGTTGGAAGATTTCTGCTACACTTATATAAGATGCACAGAGAACAAATTCCAAAGGACACAATCACAGATGTCCTCAGTATGGAAGACACATTTGGCTTAAGTTCCAGGATTAATTACTGTGCAGTTAGTTATTGTTAAAATTGGATTTACTTCCAAGTTTGTTAAAAAGTATTGGTAATTAAGCTCAAAAATATTTTCTTCCTATATAAGCTAATGCGGTCATATCTTTGAAGTCCTCGTGCATCATGATCTGATTGGTACAGCCCAGATTTTATAGGCATCTTTGGCTGTTCTTTTCAAATAATTTAAATGTCTTAGTGTTTTCATTTCATCAGTTAAATTTTTAGTTACTGAAAAAAAAGAGATTTTCTGATGCTAAGTAGAAGTAGCTTATGTGCAACAGAAACTAATAATTCAGTGGGATGCCTATTCTTGATGATGAACAGTGCTTGGAGAGAGAAGCTAAGGACCACAACATAGGCAAAGCTGCTCTTTGGAGAACTAATGAATCTCCTTCACCATAACATAGTGAAAAAAGTTACTCAAAGAAACCCTTCCTTTTAAGAGAGAGGAATGTGTTACGGTTGAATCAGATGCTGACAGTTGAGAGATTCTGCAAAACAAGGTAAAAGATGCTTCCTTTTTAAACCAGTTTCTTTGGAAATTATAGATATTATATAGGAGATATATGTGGTCTGTAGGGCTCTTAACAGCCAGGTTGGGATATGCAGGAGAAAGCCCCAGCAGGTTTTGTTAGCCACAGCAGGACTCGGCTCAGTCTCAGTCAAGATTATAATGACGGTAGAAACTGTAGACCCCCTCCTCTTTCCCCTGTCTGCTCACATGCGGAAGGCAAGACAATCACAAAAAAGACAGTACATCTAGACACAGCAGGGGTATGTGGAATTATCAGCTTTAAACTAAGCAGACAAATTTTGTAGCTGGGTTTGGCTTTTTTTTTTTTTTTTTCCATTTTTGCTGTTGTTGTGAAACTGGGTAATTTTATGACTGTCTGATATAAGTGTAAGACTCAAGTCCCAAGTCCAACACTCAGCAATACTATGGTTTAATAACTCCCAAGGCTCAGCCAAAACTGTTCAGTGAACCACTCATCTTCTTGAGTTGTATAGCCATGTTTCTCTTCCTGCTAAAACTTTGATGAACTTTCTCTTGAACAGCTGCATGGAAGAAGTATTTGATGGAAGGCTCAATTTCAGACTGATGCAATAGACTTCAGACTAGCTTTCCAGAACCAAGGTCTTGCTAATTGCCCTATAGCTTCTTCTTAATGCCTGCAAATAAAACAGTTATACAGATTCAAAATTGCTCCTCTTGAAAGCTGGATATTAATTAAGCTTGTTCCTATGAAAGCACCTTAAGCATCTTTGCCTGCTCACTTTCTTATTTGTTTATGCACTTGCACTATAAAAATAGTTCATTAAAAGAAAAATGGAGATCATATTCAGATGCAGAATAGACTCCTCAGTTACTGAGCTTGAAATGTTGCCATAAAAACCAATGCTTTCTGATGAAACACATTTTGTAATGTTTAATGAAAGGTAAAATGAAGACTTAAAAAAAAGATCATAAAAAAGCCCGTATTTAATGCAGCACAAGGGAGAGAGATTCATGATTCTGGTGCATGCACATTTAAGAAGTGGTTTCTGTAGCATATTTGCTTTAACTCAATCAAGTTAGCAAAATATGTTTTAGATGCAGAGCAGCACTGATTCCATTTTTTCTTCCTCATGTTTAGCACTGATTTCTCTCTCTTTCTTAAGTTTTTATATACATATATACATAATGTGTGATATGTACATTTACTTGTCATATTCAGGTAGACAGCTAGACAGAGCAATCTCTGTCTTAGCTTTCTCTAAATTTCTACAAATATGAGGGGGGGTTGTTGGTGGTTTTTGGGTGGTTTTTTTTAGCTAATGGCAATGCTTTTATTTGAGTTCCAGTGAATAGGCCATTTCACAGATTCCATGGCCATGATAGGTAAAAGATCCTTGGAAACATTCAAAACTTGACTGGACGTAGCTCTGAGCAATCTTGTCTAGTCTAACCTCCTATGAGCAGGAGGTTGGATTAGGGACCTCTAAAGGTCCCTTACAACGGAAATTATCCTGTGATTCTGTGACACTTTATTTTCTGTAGGCCAACTGGGACGGATTTAGTGCTAGCATAAAGTTGTTAACAAGACTAGATTCCCTATGTGGCTTATTTTGGAAGGGAAGAACTTAGCAACATTTGTCCAAAATGCAAAGGAAGGTGGTCAGCTCTTCTTTAGAAAAGACCTGAATGGATTGTACTGGTTCTTATAATTTAAAATTAGTAAGGGAATTATGAGGTTTAAATTGGTCAAGAGATTTTAAAAATTAGTGGAATTCAGAGACAACTGATTGATGATAAAAGAAGGCAATAGTAGGATTATGGATAAATAAAGCGAAGGTAGTTCTTTTTTTTCAGGAAGTCTTTTGGTGAAACTAAGGGAAGTGTGAGGGCAAGTGTGTGATCCAGATTAGTAGACTGTTATTATTTGCTTCCAAAATATATATATATATCCAATCTTCTTTTAGGTGACTAGTGAAAAATCTGTTCATTCTGTCTTGTTCTAGTCATCAGAACACAGCAACATTTTAACAAAACCCTTGTTTTCAACTAAATGAATTAAGATGTGTCACACTGGAAAGATGAGAGTTCGTATGTTGTAGATATGAAGTCTTTCCTCTAGTATGTAGTTTAAAAACACCCAGATACCCTTTCTAAGTGGCTATAGGCTTCACATTAAAGTACACATCCTAAAAATTCAGTATATAATTAACTTAGAATTCTGTAAAAACTTTTCTATGCATCTATCTATAAAGCAAACATGGTTTGGTACTCTTAAAGGCCACAATTCTTTCCAGAAATGAACATCTTCAGGCCTCAGTAAGACATTTGATAATTCTGCATAGAAAACTATGAAGATGAAGGAGAAAAATATTTGTAAAGGAACTAAAAATTCTAGGAAATTACTGCAATGGAATTGGAGAACTGTTTATAATTAAAAGAGAATCATCACATTATGAAGAATATTTCTGTAGTTATTCAAAGCTAATTCTTGTAGCTCATGTCATCTGTGGTTTTCATTAAGGATATTGGCACAAAAAAAAGGCCATATCAGCAGAAGTAAGTGATGGCAAAAAAAGCTGGCATTCATTATCAAGGTAGAGGAGTATTGGGTTAACATACAAAAGGAATTTCTGGCCACAAAGACTGGAAAAACTGCCGTAGTGTGAAATCTGGAGGAAGATTCAGAAGTTTTGAAGGTCTGTTATAAGATGAACTCTTCTCAGCAGAAAACAAAAGAGAGGAAAGATACAGACATATTGGCTGGCTCACAATGGCTGTGACCCACCAGAGCAAGGCTGTCAGGAGAAAGCACACTGGGATGTTTTAAGTGGGATTTTTTTCCATATAAAGAGGGAAATTTGAATGCCTTTGTAACAGACCTGGAATACAATGTATGCCTCCCATCAGCATTATTCAAGAGATGTATTAAAAGTAGAACAGCCTTACTAGAATGGAAAAATAGAGAAACTACCATAAAAAAAAAGAAAAAAAGAAAAAAAAGGAATTAAAAGCTTGCTTTCTTCAGCCTAGCAAAGTGAAAGCTATCAGAGGATGTAATTATTGCTTATAAATATCTACAAGCAGGTAAATTTCAGGAAGAGATAGAAGCTAAAGGACAAATGGGGTATAAACTAATCATAGATATGGTTAGGCAGGGAATTAGAAGAAGCCTTAGAGGAAGAAGATTAATGCAGATCAGCTGTTCACTTGGAGTAATGGGTACAGATCACATAGCTACTTTTAAGAGGGAGTTTGATAAATGCATGACTGGGGTGATATGACATGACTTCCTGTGATGATTGAGGACGGGAACTGATTACCCAGGAGATCAGTTCCTAAGTGGATAGGTAATTGGTGGAGAGATGAGGGAATAAGCCAAGCAGCACATTGTCTTGGGACCTGAATAGAGAGAAAGCCAGAGATTAGAATTCATTTAACCATTTAGGAGGTAGATAGAAGGTTTAAGAGAGCCTTCTATGTTCACCCTGTAGACAACAGAGAGGAATAAGAAATTTCAAAGGGCAATTCATCCCACCAAAACAGAAGCATATAAAACCAGGGGATGAATTATCTTCTGAAGTGAGTTATCTTTTCCTAAGTCTTTCTCTGCTGAAAATGGCACGAGCTTAAAAGGCAATCTTAGATAGCCAAGCCTAGCTTTTCGATGTCTGTAGTTAGTTGAAATAAATCTTGGCATATCTAAGGGAAAATGTGTGAATAAATGGGGAGATACAGAGGGAGATGTGAGAAATTCTGCTGCAGAGAGAAAAATAAGGACAGTGATTTAGCTTAATTCCTGTAGTTTTATAATAACCTTGATAACTATTCAGCATTTAAATTACCCTTGCAAGTGATTTCCTTGGCAATAGAAGAGAGTTAACAATGACAGCATGTTCATTGGAGAATGCCTGCTAGAGATGTGTGTTGGAAGACATGAAAGGTGAACATTGCATCTAAGGTTAAGAAAATCATTCTCTTCTCATTTTCTGTCAATGTTTCTTAAAGTTACAAAGCTGTTGCTACCTAATTTTTGATTGCATTTGATCTTAGGAGAAATGGAAGTTTATATATGTATTTTAAGAAATCAATTTTTGGGCCAACTAACTGTCGTCTATCACATTTACTATAAAACCCCCAATCTTTTCTTATGCTAATCTGAGTGCTGAGTTCTGCACAATTCTGCAACTGTGCACAGGATATTTTCCTTTAATATTGTCCTTTCGTATATTATAGGCAATTACCATAATACAGAAAATGCACTTACAACATCAATTTGCAATTTCCTCAAAACCATACAGACATCAAAGCTTGTGAGACACATGAATGAACAATTTCAAATGCGTGCCAAATTGGGCAAAAAGACAAGGGACAAGATCAATAGCAAGCACCAAGGAAAAGTAAAATGCTTCTTCCTTATATAAAGAAACAGTGATTCTTAGCAAAGATCATTAAACATTATATCGTTCCTGCCATGCCATGCAGATGAAAGTTTTCTATTTAATTTCTGCACGGAGTTGTTTGTCTGCGAGCGTTCTTTTCTTAGCTGTGACCAAAAAGCCAGTTCAAAGTTACTTTTGAAAATACCTGTCACAGAAGCATACACATGCACACCCTTTGTCCTGTCACTTCTTCCAGGGGTCATACTCCTCACCTGGGAAATATTACATCTTCCTACCTCCCACACTGACCTTATCCAAGCTACTAAAATGGAAGAACTACTGATATCTCTAGGCAATAGCTGAAATACCAATAACAGCTGTTACCCTCTCCCAAGGCAGATGCCAATAGCAGTGATTTGCCTCTTGTGTCAGGTAGCAGAAGTCAACAAAGAAAACATCTGCCATTGCCTTCCATGATTGCCCTTACTTTGTCACTAACCATACATAGTCCCAGCTGAAGTGATACAATCCCTCATAGTAGAAGTAGGCCCTTCTCACCAAGAAGATGAAGAATCACAAAATTCATGTTCTGATCATCGCAAGTGATGTCTCAACTATGTCACTGTTTCTTTCAGTGGAGAAAATTTTGGGCTTTTGTCTTTTCAGAGGTAAAGAGGTTAAACAGTGATGTATGAAGATCTGCTGCCACATCAACTCATACCGCTATTTCCATTTCTTCTGCAAGCAATAGTTGATGTATAAAATTAGTATAAAACTCTTTAGTATGCTACATGTTTCAAGCACTCAAGCTACAGTAGGCAACTCACGGTGCTGTCTCAGCAGGAGAGTTACTTCTCTTTGAAGAAGGGGATGTCCAGCTGGCTTCCCAGAGCTGTTGCTTTGCAATTGGCCATTCCAAGGGAATATTCACTGCAGTGAATTTACTGAGTGGAGAAAGAGTTCATAGAATCATAGAATCACAGCATGGTTTGGGTTGGAAGGGCCCTTAAAGATCATCTAGATCCAAGCTCCTCTGCCATGGGCAGGGACACCTTCCGCTAGACCGGGTTGCTCAAAGCCCCATCCAACCTGGCCTTGAACACTTCCAGGGATGGGGCATCCACAACCTCTCTGGGCAACCTGTTCCCATGTCTCACCACCCTCACAGTGAAGGACTTCTTCCTTACATCTAGTCTAAATCTACCCTCTTTCAGTTTAAAACCATTACCCCTTGTCTTATCACTACATGTCTGTATAAAAAGTCCCTCTCTACTACATGTCCTTGTAAAAAGTTGGCTTGGTTGGGTTAGTCTGTTGACACATTTGCATTCTGCAGCAGACAGAGGTTTGTTTTAATTATTTAGAAGTGTTGCATGCACACAAATCATTACCAACCATTTGCTTGTAATGCAGACACGCTAGGGGAACAGCTTCTGCCAAGTGAGAATGACTGGGCCAGTATTTTACTGTGATTGCTATCTTGCAACTGAATAATCAGAGGGTTTTACTACTTTTTGGATTGGTCTTGGTGTCCCAACTCCCCCTAACATTCTGGGTTATACATTTGACCTGAACATCTGCAACAGAGTGAGGAAAGAAGAGGAGTCTCTTCACACACATCACCCTCCCTCCAGGTCAGGAGCTGCCTTGTATTTTAATGTTTCAGAGCAAAGGAGGACAGATTATGTAGAGCAACTACAAAAAGGAGAACTGGTGTTTAAGGTCCTTTTTCCTGTCCTAAAACTTTGCTCCGTGTGCATTAATATATAGATACTTGTGTTTGGACAGTGCCTGGAGGAACCACCAGTAATAACTGGTATATAAAGAGAGTTACTGTTCAGACATCTCATCTGCAGTCGTGACAATTGTACAAATAGAAAGTAAATGATTGTGCCTACTCTCAGATGCCTTTTTCTCAATGCATGAGACATAAAAGGTGGCTGACACAAACAAGAGGACTAGATGGAAGAGAAAAGGAAAAGCTTTTGGCTGTAACAAGCTGCAATAATACACACCAGCTGTGTGCTCAGTTTTTAGTCCATTGGTAGCAAAAAGCACACCAGTCCCAGCTTACTGCATAGGCAGTCTCTGATGCGATAGCCCTGAAATTCCCAGCCACACATCGTTGTTTCTCACAGCCTACCATTTTGTAGGATTTCTGCCAAACTGGACAGTGGATGGGGCCAGACTCGGTGCAGAGGCTGAGGAGATCTGGCCATTTGGGCTGGTTTACTTAATTGTTTTGGAGGAGATGGGGATGGTCGGATTTAGCACTGCATAATGAATTATTGCAAGTCATTGGGGCTGTGGTAGCTCTCTGTCTGCATCCTCTTAATTTATTGCATTTTGTCTTTGGTAAATTCCAGGTTTGGTTAAATGACTGTGGGGTAAGAGCATGGGCAGACTTTTAGTAGAGACACAAAACGTGTTGTACCAAATCTGGCTGGCAGAGGAGCTGCACTGTTCTGGAGCAGTAGCAGGATAACCCACAGTGTCCAGAGTGACTCCAGAGGCTGTGTTTGGGCAGCCGAACTTTATACCCCAAATAACTGAGTCACAGCATAATTCCTTTTCTTGCTTGAAGCACCCCACAGCACGTATGACTTCTGTGCACAGTTGGTTTATATGGTGCAGGATCAGTAGGAGACTTGATTGCCTAGTGGTGGTTAGAGAACAGCCAGAACATGGTGAGACACGTGAATTTGGGGATGATATGTATATCATGATATTTAATGTGACAAACATCAAGTTTCAAAATGAAAAACTGCAAATGAAACCCTAATGGTAGAATTTATTTCCAAATTAAGACATCTATACATGGACGACATGTCTGTTGAAACCTCCATGATAATCACAGAAGGAGTAGAACTCAGTTGTCTAACCACAGTTATCTGGTATCATCTGAGAAATATTTGAAGTGCATCTCAGACATCTGCATGTGGCTGTCAGATATAACAGAGGAGCTGGAGGAGGTTGTTTAGCTTCATGAGAGGAACGTGGGCAAGATCTGGTTAATGCAACTTAGAGAGCAATCCTGGACACACTATAATACTGAGTTGCTGGAATGGGAGTTTGAGCACCTTGCTCACCTTACTTTAGTAACCTTCATTTTAACAACTCAGTTTAAGGCTTCAGTGTGGAGGTCTGCCCCATCCAGTCTTCCCCTGCTTCATTTCCCCCACTTATAAAATGTATCTAAAGATACCTCTTTCTGTCAAAATGTTCTGTCCTGCCTACTTGGACTATGTTCTTTCTGACCATCACATCTTCTGCTATGTATTTGCAAAGAGCATTTGTCCTATAGAGAGATTTCTATGAATTATTTTAGTGCAAATAATAAATAAGTATTTTAATACTTAAAACATTTATATAGATATTCAGAAATAAAAATACTTCAGGTTGTGCCATGAGCATACTTTTCTAATTGCCTGTTCCCCTTCCAGTGCTCATCAACTGTCTGTTGTGTCTGACTATTTCAGATCTTAAATCTTTAGAAGACTCCTCTTCACCCTCTCACAATATTTTGGCACTTCAGAATTACTTTTCCTTATTGTCCAGGCAACTTTCAATGATGTGACAGGCATGAAGACTCCCAATTAACTTCGTATAAGTCCTAACTAATTCCAATAAAAATGTAAATTACCATTAACAATTCCTTTGCATGGTTAAATATGAAAAAGAAGAATGGCTCTTCTGTTTTAATAGCCTAGACTAAAAATAAGGGTTTGCTATGCTGATCAGAGATTTAAAATAAATGTACCTGCTTTAAAATCTAGGCAGCAGTTCACTGTACAAGTATGATATTTAATCACAGCAGGGTGGTCAGGCTTCTGGAGATGTTATAGCTGTGTTAAGACTAAAAATAGAGATGAGTTAGTACTAAATTTCAATGATGTGTACTCAAATGTTAAGCATCTTAACCTAGTGCCTTAAAGACATGTGGCTTGAATATTTATTACATGCAAAAGGATGAAGACATCTCATGTGGTGTTTGCCTCTGGTACAGCATTAGCTGGAGGTAGAGCTTTTGTATTTTCTCTTACCAAGCTCTTGTTCACACAGAAAAAAAAACCTGTAGATCAATTTGAGCTGGGTTTTATACTCATGAAATCCTCCTGTCCTTGGGTGGTCCCCCAAGCTGTGTGCAGAGCTTGAGGGGAGTTTCAGTACTGAGCCAAGGTCAGAAGAATGGATGGGAAGCTTGGGAAAAGAAGGGCTGAAGTTGCCTAAGATCTTTCCCAAACTTGCTTGTCATCAAGCAGGGAAGATATAGCTATGATGTGCTCTTTGGATGTGCAGAACAGCAGCCAGGTCTTTAGGCTCTGTCATGTGCTTCATGTAGCCATGGCAGGACCACTGGCTTCCTTGAAGTGCAGGGAAGATGTCCTTATGGGCTGGAACTGATTGTGACAATACTCCTCCTCCAGGGAAGATAGAAGTACCTCCGTCCCCCATGCTCTGACTCAGTCCTCAAACCTCTGTGTGCTCTTCTCCACACCATGGCAGCAGAACATTTGGGCTGCCTGGCTGCAATTAGCACTGTCATTACGCTGACACAAAATGAGGACCAGCACTTTGTTGATGGCTCATGAAATTATGTGGGATAGAACAGAGCCATGTAGGTGGTTCTGACTGGAGCTGCCAGGACCAACTAGCGAAATGACTCTTTCTGTAGGAAAAAGGAGAAAGGGCTTTATTCCATGTTAAAAAGCGAATTACAAAACCCCTAAATTGCACTTTTTAAAGTCTTTATCTGGTATGTTCTGGTGAAAACAGAATTATACATGTTCTGGCTAGCAAGAAAACATTTTGCCTTACCAGTCTACTAGCTTATGAGTGCTGGAGACAGGACGTGGTTTGGGAATATTGGGAGAAAACAGCCAGGCCTTGGACATATAATATGAGTTCCCTTGTTTATGCAGCAGGAAGACCAAGGAGAGTGCTTCATTAGCAGCATCTTACATCTTTCCAGAGGCACTTCTACTTGTGGTACCTCAGTTCAACACATTTACTGGGGAAAAAAAACGCTGAGTTCCCTTCCTCTGCGATCATTCTCCTTTTGTGTTTGCTTCGGCAGACCTTCCAGTGAATAAGCATATTGCCACATTGCTAGATGGATAACATTTCTCCCCCAAGTTTCTTTTAACCACGTTTTGGCATTTAAAAAAGGCATTGCTCCATCCCTTCCAGAATTTCCTACACATTCGAATAAATGTCTACCCTTCTTCCCGCAGCTTCTTTCAGCCAGGCATTGGGATTCTGCTTCTGGTCTGGTCTGGGGTTGGCACTGGGAATGGTTCAGAGGATGTTCCTATGGAGTCCTGCTGTGTGATTCTTACCAACAACTTTGAGTTTGCTTCCAGAAACACATTTCCTCCCTCCCATAATTTGTGAGACTTCGCAGATTAGAACAGAATAGGACTAGACTATTTCAGTTGTAAGGGACCTACAACTATCATATAGTCCAACTGCAAGTACTATCCCCGATCCAGCATGCCTGCAAGATGTAGTGAAGTGTACAACTGAGCATGCAGGAAAATGAAGGTTCCTACTGGATTTCCACCTTCTTTCTGGTTTACCATGAGGTTTCCTGTGATAGTTGTTCAGTTCATTTGTTCCCTTCACCTCAGCCCTCTTAACTCTGTGGTATGGGGCAGGGAGGAAGGGAAGGAAGTATTTTTCATGAGGAATGAACAGACCTATAAACTCATCCCACAGGAGCTGAGCTCCCAGTTGGGAACATTACACTGCACTACTGACAGCGTGCAAAGTTCCAAAAGCATCACTGGAGAGACGAGTGCTATAGCTGACTCTGAACTGCCCTTCCAGGGTGTTTAATCCTCTCTGTTGACCTGCACTGACTTGGTTATTACCTAAGTTAGATGGTTGGAAGCATGCAACTCTTGTTAAGTGTTACAACAGATGCCCAAATTAATCACTCCGTACATGGCCCTTTCTTCCACAGCAGTAAGTGGGGATTTTAGAATTCCTGTGTCTAATGGAAGTGTTACTAGGATATCATGAGGTGCTTTGCTGCCTGTCTTAGAGGAACCATTTAATAGCTGAGATAGATTGATGTGTGTTGACAACAGAGATCATAGCCTGAATTATTATTCATATTACAGTGAGATGTAGAGTGCTTAGCTCCGTTGTGTTAAACCGTGCATGAAGATAAAACAAGAAACCTCTGGGTTTTTTGCAGACTTGGAATAAAACAAGAAAAAGATACAACAAAGAGAGGAGGAATGTTACCTGGTGATCATGAGATAATTGTGGTCGCTGTGATTACTGGACTGTTGAAAGAATGTCCTCATTTTTCACATCAGAAACTATTTGCAGAAAATATTCAGCAGAATTTTTAGCATAACAAATTAAAGAAAATGGTGTTCTCCTGTACTCACAGGGCACAATTTACAAAAGGGAAGTATCTAAATTCGTTAAATAAATTATTCACTTGGAAGTAATTTCCAGCCTGACTTTTCTGATGTCCTTCACGGCACTGAGGTATGAACTCATAGCTCAAAGACACTCAGGAGTAAATTTAGATTTAGCTGAAGAACAGCATTCTCCACTTAAATGGGGTGTTTCAGTGTGACTTCACTCACAGCAATATGATGGAACTGTAACTTCACCGCTTCTCAAAAATAACTAGTTTCATGAGTAGATGAACAATAAAGCCTAGTTTTCTGTGGATTCATAAGTGGGAGTCGGTTCTCGACCTTTTAGTAAGAGTGAGGCCAGGTTGGAGTGACTGGTAGGGTCTCTCTCATTCAAAGGCTTTCTAGGCAGGCGGGCAGCTGAGACACACAGAGATTCATACTCATAGTCACTCACACAGCATAATGGCTTCAGCTTTGTTTTCTTAAGAAACCAGACAGAAAATGGCCAAGAAATCCCCACTACTTTTTTCCCATCCTCACAATTTTATTCACCTCCTGTGTACTGTACCTGTTGGTCATTTGAATGGCTGAACTGGAATACCTTATTTATAAACTCTCTTACAATAAGAAGTGCAGACTTTGTGTTTTGCACTCACAGTTGTCCTATTTCTGCATAACATATGTTTCTTCTTGAATTAAGTATCTGAAAAACAGCAATAAAGAAGAAAAAATAGGAGGAGCATGGTCTAATCTCATACAGTATCAAGTTCTAAATAAATTTCAAAGAAAATAGTGACTAAACAGTAATAAATGGGGTAGAAGGAAAGCTGGACTTATGGTTAGGATTGTGTTGCTACCCAGTAGCATTCTTATGGGAAAGAACTAGATATCAACAATGTAGTGTATTTTCTACAGTTCTTCAATGTAAATTAGCACTATAACTGGAGAAACGGAGGTGGGTGCAGTACTTAAAGAGCTTGCAGAGAAAAAAGGTTGCAATGACAATGAAATAACAGCACTAGTCGTTGCTACTGACAGAGTTCCTCAAAGATACGTTTTGGGACTAGTCATGTTTAATATGTTATTTTATAGCTTGCCATAAAACTGGGGTTTTGAGAATAATATCAGCTCACAATAGTAATGAAGCATCCTCCATGCAAAGGGAGTTGGGTCTATCATGGGTGAGGTAAGTGATGGATGAATTAGAAGACTGCAGTATAAGAAATAAAATTAAATACAATCAGAACAATGCCCAGGTAATGTGGGACTGAAGACAGGAACTCTGGCAATGTGGCAGAGCTCATCAGCTAGAAATGACTGAGGAGGAGAAAAACATGGTTGTTTGCAGGTCAACAATGAAGTACCAAGGTGGCAAAACCATAGAAATGGTATTAAAGGGTACATGTGTCTCAGGGTATATCTGCTGAGACAATCTAGTAGATAGAGGGAATTAGAGAGCACTGAAATTGTTATCTTTATGCTGAATGCAAATGACCTCCAAGTGGATCTCGCAGAGTGGAGTTATTTCAGTGTTGACGGGAGCGGAGAGCTTTTCTTAACTGGAGGGACTGAAAGAGCCTGGCTTGCTCAGACAAGTAAAACACAGTCTGACTGTGGGAGAAGTTGTCTTTTATCTTAAATAATTCTTTTACTACCCAGGTGTTTACCCTCCTGGTATATTTGTAGGCAACAGTATTAGCAAGAGAGTGAACAGCTATGAAGTGACCAGAAATGCATTTTGGCTGGAAACTGGCAGAAAGTTTCTTTCAGAGGAATTAAAGCTTTTCAGAATGAGAAATGGGGAAGAATCAGTCTGGTTTGTTTAATGAGGGTGGTACATTGCAAGCCTGAATATAAGGGAGCTGGACTTGCTGACATAAGGCATTGTTTTTATTCCAAGGTTATAAAAAATTGTTTCACATAGATATTTAACTCTGCATTGTGTTTCCGCAGTGCCAGCAGACTGGCTGGATGGGAGTTCTCATGAAGTCCTTTGTTAGGGTACAGACCATTTATTGAATTTCTCCCTTTGCCTTTTTAAAAGGCACTTGTGAATCGACTTGGACTTGGACTTGCTTGTGGATTTATTGCTTATGATTGCCTCTGATGGGAGAGAAGATAAGCAAGGCATGATTCAACCACTGGTTTTGGTGACAAGTCCCCTAATTCACGTTGTGCTGCTTCTGTTGCTGACAGAGGTCAGCACAAGGCCAGTGGTGAAGAACTTTGGCTTTTTTATGGAAGGCAGAACTGGGCATGGGGGCTGCATGTGTCACATTATTCTTTATCAAATGTGCATGCTGCAAAGCTCCTGCTTTCTTTGACCATCACTCACAATAGGCATAGGCATTCAATAACCATGAGGTCATACATATAAACAGAACTAGGAATTGGTAGTTACTGCTGTGTCAGACCTCCACTTTGAGGTTTAGGGAACATTTCATCATGCCTCTTGCTCTGAATTAATTATCTATAGCTCTTCTGTTTCTGTTCTGTCCTTATTAGGGGAATCAAACAGTCCAGAAAAGAGACATGTGTGGAAGAATAATAAGCCCCCGTGTTTATCGGCCATGTAAATCCAGGAAAGTTATTTAACGTGGATTTAGACTGTATATGAAAATGGATTGTTGCCACTATTGCCTGCATTCAAAATGTTTTGGATACAAACTTTTTTGTTTACCTCTTACTAATATCTACACTTTAATTTGATAATTTCTTTTACCTTGCTCTTACAGACCAGGAGGTCTAGACTTTGGCCTGAAATATACCCTATCACAGAAGAATCTATTTAATGCTGTTGTGCGTTATTAGATCATGTGAACCAGCGTGTAACTGGTTCCTTATCCACATTAAGTGTGTTGTCCTGGGTATGCCGTGTAAGCTGTGTACTAAAACAGGAGCTCTGGCCTGCGCTCTCACCCCTAGTCACATTCTCTGTCTTTCCCTTGTGCAATATGGCTTAGTCTAGTGCTTGAAGTTTGGAACAGAATAGCTGAAATGAAAGGTCTATTATGGCCTTTTGGGAATTATTATTGCTTGTTGTATCTTTGGTTCTTCCCTTTGGGCTGTTTTCCTTTTGCGCATTTTCCTTTGTTGTTTTGAAAGGGCTGATGTGTACGCACAATGTCATGTCTTCTCAAGTGTACTCAGGAAAGGGACTTCCACCAGCCCCCTTGGCAATGTAGAAGAGGAGTCCTTCTTCTCTCCAAGCAGTGACTTTCAGAAAGTTACTGGAAATTTCTCTAAGGTCACCTTATTCATCCTTGCCCACAAGAGCTTTAATGCTGTAAAATCTAGGACTGAAATATGACAATCCAAGGCTATCTTTCCTTTTTGCAGATTACCTTCTCTATAAATATTACTCCTCTCATCCCAGACCTCTCCCCATTAGTAGCTATTAATGTCTTAATAACACTAGCATTCATTAGGAAAATGCATTTCACCTTCTATCACATTCAGATCAGAATGTATCTTTTTTTTAACTTCAGAGAAGAGATTTTATCCAGGAGATGCTTGCTATTCAGAGGTTGTATTTCACATTGCAATTGAAAGGGATTTAATGACCCATTTATAATAATTAGAGCTGTCATGTTTTTGTTCTTAATACATTTTGTGAATGACTAACTGCAGCACCTCCCAGCTGGCCCCAGTAATGCTTGATGGGGCTCTTTGCCCCACCAGGTCTGGAAAGTTTCATAAAAAGAGTAATTTCAAATAATGAAAGTTAAAAGGGTGATGTGTAAGTCTTGATTTGACACACCTATTCAAATCATTTGTCATGCCATGGAATTGCAGGAATAGAACTGTAAGAATGGAAAGAATGAAAAGTGTTGTTGTCTTCAACAATTCAGTGTTTTATTTACTCTATGACCTTATTTTTCAATAACATTTTAGGCCTACCAGACCTAACACAACTAGAAATTGTAGCCTCAGGCTGCATGTGCCAGGTAAAGAGCATGACTGCTATGCTAGGGGACTCTAAAATGGTATAATAGCTTCATAGGCAGGCTAAAATGTAATTAATCATCTATTAAGAACTGGGAAATAACTCTAATTGGTCACCCTGTATAGCAGGAGCTGTTTAGGAAAAGAATTAATAGATTTAAAGTTATGTAATTCCTCTCACCACTTCACCTAAACATCTTACTCTAGTCATTTACTCATTCATTTATTCATCTTTTCATTCATTCACTTATGTTCTCAGCATCCCTAAGCAACAGTCTTTTGATCTTGAAATCTTTGTTTTCTTCTATTTCTGGCAATTTTCAACATGTTACATGGGCTTGTACTTAGGTGTTTTGATGAATGGAATATGAAAGTGCTAATGGAAGAATAACTTTTTACCTGATTAATCACGCTCTAAAATTCAAAGGAATAATTAGACAGGAATGTCAGTGAAAAATGCAATTTCCAAGTGGCTTTATCAGCACCCAGAGCCTGCCAGACCCAGCTGGTTACTTTCTTGATAAAAGAAACAGTGTATTTTGTGCTTCCGGATTTCAGTAGAGTGATTGAATTGATGCGGTGTCAAACTTTTCTAATGATGCAAGAAGGACTGGGAATTAACACATACATTGTAAAATGTGCAAGGAACAGGATAAACTGGGGATGAATGTGGATTGTATGAAGAGGAGAACTAACTTACTTCAAAAGGGAACTTGATCCATTTCCAGAATAGATTAGATGATGTGTGTGTCCTGCTGGAGGAAGTCTGTGCATCTGGAGACTGAAGAGACTCTTTCCAGGCCTGCCTTCTTGTGGAGGAAGGGAAGGAGGTGACGTATTCAGAGTCACAGAGCAGGAATAGAAATTCAACAATAGCACCTTGAACGCAACCCTGCAGCTGAGGTGTTAGTAGACAAAGCCAGAGAAAACTTCTCTGGGGTGACAGAGACATCCGCGCCTGGACATCTGTTAGTTGTGTGGGCTCAGAAGAAAGGTGTGTCCCTGAGGTATTGCCAGAGCAGACGCAAAAGTTTTCAAGCATTCAGGACAGTTAGAGCAAAACCACTAACCCTTTGATATTTTAATGTTGTAGTAAGTGCTGAACATGCACATTGTTACAGGGGGCACTGGATCCTTTGGATACTGTTGGGACACAAAGAATAACCATAATACAAACAATGGCATGCACCAGTAGACGTTAGTAGAATGAGGTGTTTCAGGCACTGTCTTACACTCTGCCAGTCTTAAGCAGATGAGGACAAATTGAATTTCATGCTAACTTGCTCTGGGCAATGAGCACCCAATTTTTAATTAAGTTTTAGTGAATTAAGGTAACTTAATTAAATTTTTTCACACAGTTTATAGATAGAACAAAAACATTTTGATAGTAATATTAATCTGCTCCACAGCCTGCATATACGACAGGCAATGTTGCTGGTGTCATTAGTGATACTGGTGAAATAATTGCACGCTTGTTGTGAAAGTTGGCAAAACAACTGTAACAACTAAATAGGCTGGTATAGAATAAATTGGTAAAGCCAACAGAATTCAAGTATTTAGAACCAACTAGATGGGGATGGGAGGAAAAACACTGCAAAGGAGAGAAGAATGCAACTTTTTACTGTGCAGGTTGCCAAGTACCAAAACAGTTTGCCCGTATTGGTTTTTGAGCCTCCATCCTTGAACATACTCAGACCCCAACTGGACACAACCCTGAGCAACCTGCTCTACCTGTCCCCACTCCGAGTGGATTGGTTGGACTAAATGATCCCCAGAGGTTTCTTCCACCTTCAACTAATCTATGTGATTTTGTATGAAATTACGGTTGCATAGAAACCCTCACTTCTGATGCTTGCTCACTTTTGAGTGCTTGACTTTGTAACACTCTGGGTCTTTTAATGTAAGGTGTATATGCAGGTGTGTACAGATAGGGAGTGTGGACATGAACAAATAAATACAAAAAAAAAAGCCATAGTGGGTGCTAACACTCATGTATAACGTGTGATATACAAGTTGCACATCAGACTTGATTGCCAGCCCTGTGAAGGTTAATTCTTTCCCTCAGGACAGGCTATGGGGAAAGCACTGATTTAGAAGGAGTAAAACCAAGGTTTGTTTCCAGATCTGCCTTCTGACCTGCAGCACAACCATGAAAAAGCCTCTGAGTTCATATCGTCTATTTGTAATGTCAGAAATCAACTGTCTCTCAACATGTGTGTATGGAGTAAGATATCCATCTCAGCAGGAGCTACCAAAGGTACCTGGTATTGACTGGATCCTTTGTTCAGTGGATAAGAAGAACAAGGAATCACTCTCCAAAAAGAAAATTGTGTTGGCCCATTCACCATGTCAGGATATGCTTGAGGAATGGTGTGTTTTTGACAGATGTCATGAGGTAAAGGCTGAGGCGAGAAGATAAGTACAGCCCGATATACTTGTGTGTAGGGTGTCTGGATTGCTCTAGCTTGTCTCTCTATGCGCCTTCCTCAACCAGAGCCACAGAGAATTAGGCAAGTAGTAGGCTCAAAAAGGGAACTAACTAGTCAAAAAAATTTTCAATTTCAAAGACGGACAAACAGCTGAGAGGATGGCCCGTAAGCTCCTTCCCCTTTTCTCTTCTAGAGCACTTGCTCAAAACTAGAGTGGGCCAACATTAACCAAATTATCTTCACCTAAGGAGAAAATAAATGCATGATTAGGTCCTGTTTTAATGGAGACTATGTGTCTCAACACATAGATTGGTGCTCTCACCTATCATTCCTACCAATCTTTGTCTCACCACAGTGGAAGACTGTGGTGCAGAGCATGGGCTGCAGGACTGCAGTCCAGCCTACATATTTTGTTCTTTGTGATATGGAAAGAGGAAAGGGTAAGAAAAGCATTTCCTGGGAGTAGTTAAATGGAGTAAAAATATAAGGGAAGAGAAAAGTGGGTTTATGCCCTCTGATTTCTTGGTGTATTTTTCTGATTAATGTTTCAGTTACAAATGTGCTACTTATGGCTGGTTATGCTATTTTTTTTCTTTTTGCAATCTCTTCATATTTTTATTGCTTTTCATTTTAGGCAGGATCTTCCTTAGTGAACCTTGAAACAATGGCTGAATATTTTTCATCTTCAGAGTCACGCAAAGTATTAAGAGGAAGCAGAAACATGTCCAGAAGAAAAATAAAAGAATAAAAAGGCAAAAAAAAGGCAAAAAAAAAAAAAGCTTAAAACCCAAACAAAACTGTTGAGAATTTCAAGACAGGTGTTTAGTATTTTATTTCTTTAAATTGGGAAACAAGTATTGTTCAGATATGTGAAAGAAATACCATTTTTAGTTCCTATAGATGAGAATGCTGCATAAATAAGGGGCAAAAAATTGCCAGAACATGGAATCTGAGTGCCAAAGTCACAAAGGAAAGGAATAAAAGGCAGCATCTGCAGACCAGCTCAGTGCTATGGAAGGAGAGACAATCCTGAATTTGAATGGGGAACCAGATTGCAGAAAGAACCTCATCTGGTCTTCTGCAAAGATTTGACTGTCAAAAACCAACTGAGTTGTGAGTTTCCATTTGGTTTTATTGTCACTCCTAATGAATAGGTGGAGAGAAAATGGCCAAAGAGGGAAAGATGATGGTACAGAAAGTTGTTAATTGAAGAGGAAATATCAGAGTGTTTGGACAGTCCTAAGGTTTTTGGAGACAGATGAGAAGGGAGTCTGAAAAGAAATAGAGCAGTGTATCTCATAATCGACAGCAATTTTCATAGAATCATAGAAGAGAGATGTGCAGAGGGAAGAAGGACAGGAAACTTGTTCTGGTGAAGATGTGGAGCCCAACCTGGCTGCCTGGGAGAGCAGTGCTATCTCTTCACAATATGGCAGGATTTTAGGCAGAGAAGGAAGAGAAACTTTTTTCAACTTCAAAGTGGTCTGAGTGTCCAAAGAAAGGTCCAAGAAGGGTTGTGATATATTATGTTTAACTAACCACCATTAATGACAAGAGTTAAGGTTGTTGCAGAAGACATGCTCAAGACGTAGGACAGTGTGAAATGTGAGCCAAGATTACAGATGTCACCATGAAAAAGGGAAATAAAGCCTGATGGGACACTAACCAAGGGCTGTAGAAGAGAAGCCATGGGGCAGGAATGGCATGGGGAGGGAGGGTAGACCCTGAAGCAAGAGAGGTGGCAGAGAAGTCTTCAAAAGGGAGAAAAGTAAAAAGAAAAAGAAACAAAGAGGAGTGCCATTAATGTTGAAGGAAGCTGACAATCAGGCATGCAGCAATGAAAAAAAGAAAATCTTAATTCTGTCCTTGTACAATAATCTTCCAAGAGACATAAAAAATCAATGCAACTAAAGGCACAAAAAATGAGAAAGAATAAAGTATGGAATGAATATTCATTAAAGGAACAAAAAAAGTCTTGTACTATTAGAGATTTTTCTAGCGATGTGATGTTGTCCTCCTGCATCTAGTTGTTACAGTTCTTGGATTGAAGTCCAAAACAAAAGTAGAAATGGAAGATGCAGCCAAACTGCAGCTGGCAGATTATCATGGATTCCTGGCAAACTGCTGTGAATGTGCTTCGCTTGCATTTTCTTACAGCCCTCACCAGCAGCTACTTCAGCCTCTCCAGTAATGAAGATGTGTATCTCTCATTTACACATATTGAAGCTGTTCCATTTTAGCATAAAATATTGCTTATTCATTGGAGCAGGAACTAGGAGAAAGTGTCCTGCATCCCAGGTGAATCCCAAACTACTGTATTATGGGGAAATACACACTTTCTCTTGCTCATTAGGTCTTGATACCACAATGCAAAGCAGAGCAGCATCAACAGAAGTAAATGAAATGGCTCTGTCCCAGATAGCCATACAATGCACTAAGGAGGGCATCTCTGAAAAAGGTGAAAAGCCTAGTTTCAAGCTCTCAGCCTACTTCATTTGAAGCAGAACTTTGAACACTTAGGAAGATGTAGCCACATGAGTATAGAGTTTTCTTGGACTGAGGTCTTTTTTTTTACACCTAGTGTGTAAATTGGTTAAATTACAGATTTACTCAACCACAGAAAACAGTCTGTGTGAAGTGCTGTCTTTTGTCACAGAATTTAAGTCTTTCAGTCTTAAAGAAGAATTTCTAAGAAAAAGAGAGAGAAAACATAATGGATGGAGACTTTCCAATCCCCTACCTGTGGGGATATAGGCAACTTCTGTCTCTTGACTCTTTTTCACAAATGAAAATCGCAGATCGAAAAGAGAAACAAAATAGCAAGACATGAGTGAGTCAGAGTGATACTGCTTTAAATAGGAGTGTTTCATGTGCCTGCTGTACCTACTAGTGCCTTAGTACACTACTTAGAGCACTACAGAACACCTTTGCAAAGGTAAACCAAAGGGTAGAACAAATCAGGTAATTTTCATGACTGGGCTCATTGATGAAATATGGTCATGTAAAACTTATATCAATATGCAGAAATTGATGAGCATTTTGAGCAAAATCAGTTGTAATATTGCTATGAAAGCCAGCTCTTTGGGAGCCTGAGTCACTGAGATATCTTTACAGAGATGGCACAGGTGCAATGACCCCATCATCTCCTCTAGCCCCTGTTGGGGACTTCCTCACTGTAAACACTGATTGAAAGGACACATATTTGTCCATAAAGAGAGGCTCCCATGGCATTATCTGCAGTGCAGGGAGGAAGATCATCAGGAAGAGAAGTGCAGGGAACAGGTTTAGTGACAAGAATGAGAAGTTCACCTGTACCTGGTCATACTGAACAATTTGCCATAACAAGAAGAGGAAGCATGGAAAATACTTGCCACAGACATTTAGAAGCATAGAATCATAGAATGGCTTGGGTTGAAGGGACATTTGAAAATTATCTAGTTCCAACCCCCCTGCCATGAGCAGGGACATCCTTCACTGGATCAGGATGCTCAAAGCCCCATCCAACCTGGCCTTGAACACTTCCAGGGATGGGGCATCCACAACTTCTCTGGGTGACCTGGTCCAGTGTTTCAACACCTCATAAAAAATATCTTCCTTATATCTAATGTAAATCTACCCCCTTTCAGTTTAAAACCATTGTCCCTTGTCCTGTCACTACAGGCCTTGGCAAAATAGTCTTGGTCTGTCCTTCTTATAAGCCCCCTCTATATATAGAAAGGCTGCAATAAAGTCTCCCCAGAGCCTTCTCTTCCCCAGGCTGAACAAATCCAACTCCTTCCACCTTTCTTCAGAGCAGAGGTGTTCCAGCCTTCCAATCATTTTTGTGGCTTTCCACTCAATCTCCTCTAACAGGTCCATGTCTTTCTTGTGCTGAAGACCCCAGAACTGGACACAGCACTCCAGGTGGGATTTCACAAGAGTGGAGCAGAGGGGCAGAATCACCTCCCTTGACCTGCTGGCCACACTTCTTTTGATGCAGCCCAGGACACAACTGGCTATCTGGGCTGCAAGCACACATTGCCAGCTCATGTCCAGCTTTTCATCCACCAGTACACGCAAGTCCTCCTCCACAGGGCCAACCCAGTCATCCCCCAATCTGTATTGATGTTGGGGATTGCGCCAACCCAGGTGCAGGACCCTGCACTAGGCCTTTTTGAATGTTGTGAGGTTTGCATAGGCCCACTCCTCAAGCCTGTCCGTGTCCCTCGGGGTGGCATCCTCTCCCTCAAGTGTATCAACTGCACCACTCAGCCTTGTGTCACCTGCAAACTTGCTGAGGGTGCACTCAATCCCATTACACCATTAATAAGATGCTGAACGGTACCAGTCCCAATACAGACTGGTGAGGGACACTACTCATTACTGATCTCCATTTGGACACTGAACCATTGTCTGCAACTCTTCAGATGCAGTCATCCCGCCAATTCCTTATCCATAAAAGAGTGCATCCATCAAATACATACCTCTCCAATTCAGAGACAAGGATGTTGTGTGGGACCATGTCAAAGGCCTTAAACAGGTCAAGATGGACAAGATAGATGACATCAGCTGTATGCACCTCTAGTATCTTGAGGTCTGACAGATTCTTGAGCCTTTCTGTCTCCTTCTTTTCCTGGGTGAAATTGGGAGATGCTGAATGTTTGTTGTCAGGCCAGCTTTGATTTTGCAGTCTTTGAGGAATGTGAGACAAAGTAACCTCCACATCAAAGCCATAGACCAAGTTCATATTGGAATTTGGATCCCTCTTGCCTGATTATCAGGGTAGAAAAAGAATATTTTCCAGGAGGTTATTTTTAAATGCATTTACTCTTGCAGATACGTCCTACACCTTTGTTTTCTGTTTCTCATAACAACCTTATAAATGCTTTCATCAGCCTTCCATTGCTTTATTCATTTAGGGCCACCCCATGTGGTGTGGATGCTTTTGTCAGATAGTGCCAGTGACAAAAATGAGATTTGATGATGAAGGCAGTCAAGCAAATCTTTAGCAGTAGGTTGTTTCTTCTGGGTTGTGGTACAGAGGAATTGATAATATAGGCACATTTTAAGATAAAAGGAGGCTTTTTCACAGATATAAACCAAAAAGGTAGCCAAACCCAGTGATTTTATGCATTTGATACTTGATGTTGACTTTGAATACATGATACCCAACAGAACAATTCCCCTAAGGCCACTATGTGGGAACACTGGGGATTTACAAAAATCAAATGGATAGATGGTGTAATAGGGGAAGAGTAAAACAGCTACACCCTGTAAAAGTGAGGATACCTGGGAGTGCTGTGTGAAGACAGGAAGCTGTTTTGCAAGAGAAACTTCTTGCGTAGCACAGTATCATGACGTTGCTGGCTATGTGAGAAGCTTTGCAAATAGTTTTACATGTTGTCCAGGGCTGACTGCTGCACACAAAGTTACTTCATGCAAGCAAGAACGTGCTGTCAAAGAGCTGGGGTGCTTGTCTCTTCGATGGCAAGCAGCATCTTATATATTGGTGTGAGGTAAACCACCTTTTCCATTCTGCACCATGATCTGTTGGGTGAAAAGGCACTTACACTGCCTGAAATGAAATGCTTGTCATTTTCTCTTTTTCTTCATCTGCTGAAGAATTTCCTAGCTTAGTCTGTTTATGGTCAAAATTTCTATGACTTTTTCATTATAAACAGCTAAAGGTTTAGTAAATAATTAATTGCTCCTATAAGCATCTTACAGACACAAGCAGCTGGATAAGAGGCATTTTTAATTATGAAAAACTGTGGTGTGAGCAACCTATTGGGCTGCTGGGCTTTCTAAAAGCTAATTTCAGAATACTTATTAAATGATCAGTTATAAATTAACTCTTTACAGGTAATCTTCAAGGAATATTTGACGGTAATTCTTTTCAAAATGAGCATTTTTAATGTTTTGGGGCAATTGCTCTAGTCTCCTTCTCTGTCTGACTGTGAAAACACCAGTGATGGGGCTGGTTTGGAGCCAGTTTCAGATGAAAGCTGTTTGTATGAGCTCTGATCTGCAGTGGGACTAGGTATGCTGTGAAACTTTGCATTGTAGCTCTTTGGAGTAGTGCAGCCCATGAAGGTTCTGGGGGTGACACAGTTGAAGTCTTGGTCTGGAGAGAGAGGAACGGCTGTGGTGTTCCCATGGCACGGCACCACTCAGAAAATGAGAAACTGAAACAATCCTTTACCCCGTCTGTGCTTGGCTCATTGCGACCTGCTCTACTGAATCACACTTCTCTGTGAAATCTGGGATCTTGTCCTAAATAAACAAAAATCTTGTGACAATAAAACAAGTGCAAAGAATTAGATCATAGGAGGAAAAAAGAAACCTATCTTGAAAAAGGAACCCAAACCAAACTCAACTACAGATCTATCCAAATAATCCTTCTGCCACAACCAAAGTCTTTGATTGCCAGAGACTTTATTTAGCACCAGTGCTAAGTTCACCTTCTCATTCACATTCAGAGATGGATTTCAGCACAGGAACACCTGTGGGAAAAGGACAGTAGCACTTGCCAGCAATTGCTTTAGCTCTCTCCATCCATATCCCAAAAGGTTTCTCTCATGATGAGCCCTTTAGCTGGTACGGTTACATGGAAGGGGAAGGGATCAACACCTCTTTCCAGGGTCCTTGACCATGAGATCAAGGCTGTAAGCTGTGGGAAACCAAGATGTCCTTGCATGTTTTGAGAGCCTGTGGTGGCTTCAGCCCCATCTTCTTATGGACCGGATATTTCTTTTATAATCAGTCTCCTTCACACGTTGATAAATGGAAGTTGTTTGAGAATCTAAGAGAAAGAAAAAAATAAAAAAAAAAAAAAGAGAGAAAAGGCTTCTCACCTGTTTGAAAAATTGCTTCACAGACCAACAACCTCCACTCTCTCTTTAACCCTCCTCCGGTGCCTCTCAGCACATTGCCTGGCTGCATTATTCCCGGTTCAGCTCCCCTCTCCCATGCTGGGGCCAGTCACCTTGTACAAAGTCAAGTGGCTGCAGAAGTCAGGCAAGCAGGTCAGCGCCTGGGCTGTCTGCTCTCGGGGGACGGATCCTGCACAGGAGCTTGGCTTGGGCTGCTGTGTTGGAGCTTCCCTCAGCATCTCTCCTGCCGGAGCTCAAAACACAAGGCTGGATTGATGGAGATGTCAGAAGTGCATTTTCCCAGAGGTCAACTAAATTCAGGTAATGATGCAATGCCGCAGTGCACTCCTCCTAATGCAATCAAATAATGTAATGGTTTAGGCTCTATCAAATAAAGTTCAAGGTAAGCATGTGAAACGTGGCTGCTCGTCGGCTGCTGGCAGCTTTCCTAAGTGCTGAGAATCAGATCAGAGGAAGAAAAAAGCCTCCCATCTCCAAAGAGAAACTTCCACGATACTTGAGTGCAGCTTTCTTTGCCAGGCTTTTTTTTTTTTTTTTTTTTTTGGTAATCATTTTTGTTTTACTCTCATCTTCCCATTTTAAAGCCTATTTGTTTTAGGTCCAGATGATTTCTAAAACTGCTGATGAATTTAGGTGCCTTAGTTTATGGGTTGAAACCATGTCTGGAGTGGGGATTCCTGATTTCTTCTCAGACGTGAGTAGACTCAGTACATTGGGAAAACTCAAGCCCTTTTTAAAACACCTCAAATTGAATATCCAGAAGTTGGTATGACAGAAATTATTGTTCATTTCTGGAACTCTTTCACCCTTGCCTTTGCAACTGCACATCTTTGCTGAGTAAAGTCACTGATGTTACTTAAGCAGTTCAAAATATCAGATCAGGGAATATAAGTCTCTGTATAATTCATCTGGTATTGGGTAAGTACTGTAATATTAGTTCTGTATAAATTTAACCCATTGAACAGTAAATGCACCAGCAAAAATTCACACAGCTATTGATCTGATTTATTCCTTATTAAATATTAATCAGAGTTTCTCCATCATGTCCTATGAAAGTTGTCCAACTGTGTGAGAAATGTATGCATATTTATCTTTTACATAATGCAGTGCATTTGTCCAAACAGCAGGCAGCATCAACTAACACACCAGTTATTTCCCATGCAGAACATTTGAATAAAAGCAAATTGGCGGTACTCTAAAGATCTGTCTGCTACCTCAGTTTAACCCAGTATCCCACCAAGAAGAGATTTTTCTGGCTTTGGAGAGTGCTTGTCCCTCTCCTCTCTTTTGGATGTTCTGGTCCCCAGTAAAACACATTGTTGTGATGTCATTTAAGAGTCGGTGGCTGAATTTTCAAGGGAGTGAGACTTGCAATGAGCAGGATGCTGTGCACCTTCCTCCCGCAGTTCCAGGATATGGTCAATTCTTAATTACCTGTGAGGGGATTATCCAGGACACAGATTATCCCTGCTGCAAGCCACTCGGGCCAGACCTGCCCAAGCTGGCTCAGATCTGCAGGCAGCAGGACCACGCTGGCTCAGCTCTGCACATGCTTGTGGGTCTGGGCTCCCCTGGGATGCCCAGCTGCTACGGGCGGGTTCAGCTTTAGCCTTGTTTGGTCTCTTGCTTTTGTGTGTTACCTTGCAGAATGAGGAAAATATTGCAAATCACTGTCATGGCAATGAGTTAATTGTACTGAAACCCTGCTAAACCCAACTGAATAATATAAAACCTGTTTTGAAGGCAAATGAAGCCCTGGACTAATTATTTAAGACTAATAATTTAAATATTTAAATTAGGACTTTGGATTTTAAATAATTAAATTAAGACTAATAATTTAAGACTACTTATTTAGACTAAACTATTTAATTCCTTCTTCTGTTTCAGAGCCCCTGAATTTTGTTTTCTCATGAACCCAATGTGCTTACCTCTCTGTTTACAAGCACTTTCTCAGTTTCTGCAGTGTTGTTGCACTGGTGTGATGTACAAGGAGTGAAACAGCTACTCTCTTCTGATTTATTTGTGTTTCCTGCCTGCTGTGAGCTCAGGGACCTGACTCTGCCTGAGCAAGTGTTTCTTTGGAATCTGGTTGCTCTCTCTGAGTAAACTATGTGGTTGCCAGTGTTTACTGAAGGGATTTGTTAACTGGGAAATGCAACTATTTCTTCCACATTGATTGTGATTCTCACCAGCCACCTTTTTGAACTGTACATTGTTTTCTGAAGAGTTCATTACCCTGGCCAAGGCTTTTGTTACACTCAAGTGCAGCTCATAAGTCTGCTATTTGGGTCTTAGTTATTTCATCTGTTGGGGTTTTTTGTAAGCTTGTTATTAGAAGAGTCACTACATCACTATAAAAGAATCAGCCACGACAGCTCCAGTCATCCCAAGGCTAAACCTGAATGGTCATAGAGCAGTGGACAATGCACCAGCCTCCATCCTACATCCAGACGTGGTCCCTTCTGAGCACCACTGGGCACTCCCAAGGGAATGTCCAATGGGACAATCAGGCTAGATCACGGAGAAGCCATGGTAGGCATATCCTTTGCCTCATTCTGGGCACATGGGCTTTGATGGTCAGATGGAAGTGTCTCGCTGTTCCTGAATGATTGAGACACTCCTGGATGTTGGCAGATATTTCCCATCTACCGGCCCATTGCTCTCCCCTGCTGCTGGAGTACTCCAGCCCGAGCTGCAGAAGTCCTGGGGAGACAGGGATCATCCTGACAATCTTGTGGGCCCAGCTGAGCAACCATGGCAGTGGTAAACCACCAACAGCACAGAGCACGAATCCGCAAAAGCAAGTGTTGATTCAGTAACAGCAATGCAAATCACCTCTGCCAGACAGAAATCCTGGATCAATCTTCTAACCAGACTCCCCCTCTCTTCCTTGCATGACTAATAAAACACAGTATAACAACAGTCTTACTCAGGAGGGGAGATACATTAGATAATACAATTCTTTTTATCTTTTCCTAAAGTTTGATTCTATAAAGGAATGAACCGACATGTCCCAAGGTCTGAGAAACTTGAAGAAATTTGATTTTGGCAAAGCATGTTTGTTTAGAACAGTCTTTTAAAGGCATCTATTCTTTGGTTACATTTAGTTTTCTAAGTATACATCAGAGACAAATATGTGCTTTTCAGGAAGAAATGCATTTAAAGCTAAATTTTACCCTGAGATATTCCTTTGTAATGCCCATTGCCTGGGATAAGACCCAAGTGCAGGCATCTCAAGTTAGAACCTGCCTCTCATTTCTCAGAAAAAAAGACATTATGGTACCCTCTGGTTTATTCTTGGGAGCGACTAACAGGGACAGCTTTAAAGTACTTGCAAGAACCATTCATGCACATGATTTAAATAATGCCATTCTGCTGACAAGCTGGAACATACTAGGAAATGGGTTTTACTTGCTCTTTAAGTAGGTAATTTGGGGGGAACACACACTGTAAAATGAGGGAATCTGACAGGAACAGCAGTTGTAATGCTGTTGTAATGGTGACAGAGAGACAAACTTCATAAAAAAAATGTTCACCAGGCATTCAGAAATAAACAATTCTTTACTTTCTGAGTAAAAATTACATTTCTAGATAATATCTCCTGAATGCTTATTTTTGTTTCTTTTATTTTTCTGACAATTTTGTGAGTGAAAACTTCCTTGCCTTCTCCCCATTTTCCTAATCCTTTGAGCCACAGGGTAGGAAAAAAGTGCCAAGACTTGAATTCAAGGAGTAAAGGATGAGCGTGGAGCAGAAGTTACCCACTCTTGCCCTCGCCATCGACTCCTTGCTTTCCCTCTAGCAAGTTGCTCAAGGCCATATACAATACAGTATCCAAAAGATTTGAAAAGTATCCAAAGCATGCAGCATGCTGTGTGAAGAGAGGTCCGTCATCTCGTGCTCAGCACACAGCTGTCCAGAGCGAGCCAGCAGATGCTGACGACAGGGATGTTAAAATCTTGGCTATCCACTGCTTGCTTCAGAGGTGCAGAGAGACAACTGGTGTAGAAACAGAGTTTTCAGACACGAGGGAGAAGGAAGGGAAAGGACCTTCCTTCACCCAGTTTGTGGGGCTAGAAGGGTATTTATTCCTGCACAGGGCAGGATTAAGCATATCTTTATCTCATCAGTGATAGATATCTGCCTAACCTGTTCTTTAAAAGCTCTGTAGGAGGAGCTCTCCAAATTGTCTGAGGTCTTTCTGCTGCCCTTCTTCATTACTATTCTCTAACAGCCTAATGGGAACTGCCTATTCTGTGAATTTCTCTTTCCCCATAGGCCTCTTTCATAACAAACTTTGTATGGGCTGGAAGACCATTGATATATCCCTCCTCATATCACCATTTCCTGAACAAAACAAAGCCAGTTTCCCTACAGGCCATTTTTAAACCTTCTATCCTTGCTGTTATCCTCTGGACTCTCTCCAATCTTTCTGCATCTTAGTGGGATGCCCAATACTAAACTCAATACTCCAGCTGAGATTTCACCAACAAGAATAATTCTAATTACCTCCTGCGTGCTCCATATGTTAATACAGTCAGGAATGAGATAGGCCTTTTCTGCAACAGCAGCATATTCTTGAGTCCTATTTAGTGGTCAGCTCTCACCCCAACTTCTTTTCTGCAGTATTACTGCTTAGCCAGTTATTTCCCATTTTGCATTAGAATTTTCCTTCCTAAGCAGAACACTTTCTTATTGATTTTGGTTTTTATCAGAGCAGCTCCTCAATATGTCAAGATCATTTTGGTTTGGGATCTTGTCCTCTGGGGTCCCTGCAACACCTCTCAGCTTGACTTCATTAGCAAATTTTATGGGCCTTTTCTATACTATCATCCAAGGTATTAAAGATAATATTGAATGAGCCACATGCATGAAAGACCCTCACAGGACCCCTTGTAATGCTCTCTGAGTTTGATAGCAAGCTCCAATTAATGGTTGAAATGCTGGATTTACCTGAATTCAAGACATGTCTGTAATCTAAACTTCACCCCTGTGCACAGGGGGTTCATTTAATTCGTTTAACAAATTAAAAAGAAAGGTTTTAATGCATGGACACCACTCATTAATTTCACTAGGGCAACAGCCACTTACCATATACAGAGTGGCAGACAAGGGAGGTTGGGTTTTTTTGCATCTCCTGAACTGTCATTGGGAGCAAGCAAGTTATATGTTGTCATCCAAGGCAAAAGATGATAAATTACCCTTCTTTAATAGAGGGGCACGGCACCTCTAGCTACCTCACATTTATCAATGGGAAAAGGACCGTATAGGCCATTTCTTGTGAAGCAGCTAATTCATGACAGCTTCTTGTCCTGCTGTCTTTCCCCAAGGTAGCTGAAATAGCCTGGTTAAACACAATTTGAATGTTTGATCTTCTTGGGGCAGAGAAAATAGTGTCCTGAGTGTGAATAAATGGGTTTGCAGTGATGAACACACACTTTAGAAATATCATCTATTCCATCTTCCTCTCAACTGCTTATAGAATGTTATGCAAGACTGTAAGAAAGCCTCAGTGAAGTCAGCTTAAATCACATCCACCACTGCCTTCTCATCCAATAGTTGTGCTACCTTGTCAAGGAAGGAAACTCGGTCGATCCAATGTGATATATTTTTTGCAAATCCCTGTTAGCTGTTTCCTATCACCTGTTTTTCACCATGGTGCCTATAGGTTGTTCAGTAATTCCTTCCAGAGTCAGCCCAGGGATAAAGGTGAAGCCGACTGGCCTCATGGTCTTGAGTCCCCCTTTCTTTATGTACTCTCCTTTCTCTGCTTCAGTCCTCTGGCATCTCTCGTGTCTTCCACAAGTCCTCAGAAGTACTTGCAAAAGGTTCACGGATTATTTTGGTGAACTCCTTGAAAATCCTTTGGTTAATTCCATTATATCTTATGAAGTTGAATAGCTCTATCTTATCTACATATTCTTTAACCTATTCTTTTTCTGTTTGAGCTTGTCCTCTTCTTAAAATTAATTGCCTTAAGTAGCTGTTCATAATTAATTTTATATTGTAGTGTGCAGCAAAGAGGGTATTGAATTCTTCAGTCTTCTCTGGTTCATGTGCTATTTATTCTCCCTCCCTGTTATGTATTGGACTGGTACTTTCCTATGTTTTTTCCTACTTTTAATGCATTTATAAACCCTTATATTCCTTTCAACCTGTAACCCATTTTATCCCAAACCCTCCCTGAGGTTTTTATCCTTTGTCCTTAATGATGCACTTTTTTTTTGCCTTTTGTGTCATTTTTTTTTTCTTCTTAGTTTATTTTCAGGCCCTTAGAAAGCTCCTGATGCAGTCATAATGGCTTCTCACTGTGCTTTCTGTCCTTCCCCTGTATCAAGATAGGCTGCTATTGTGACTTTAATACACTCTCTTGCTGTAACTGCCATCTCTCCTGCCTGCCTTTATCCCTTAAATTACCTTCCCAAGTGACCCTAAAGATGAGTTCCCTGAGTTTGCTGAAATCTGCTTTTTTTTTTTTTTCAGAAAGTCCATTATCCTTACTTTTTCCCTCTGACTCCTTCCTTTGTCTTATAACAGTGATTCACAGTCATTTCACCTGTCACGTTCCCTTTTTAGATTCTTCACTAGTTCCCCTCTATTAGACAGAACCAATCCAAAACACTTTCTCTCCTTATAATTTCCTCCACCATTTCATATGTCCCTGGTTGTTTTCAATGACTTTATAGATAGTTTAAACCCACCATGCTTTCCCAACAAATTTTTGGGCACGTGATGCTCCTTACTGACACTGCAACCTGTCCTTCAGGTGTCCATGGTCTGCAGAAGACCCATCTCCTCCCATTACTCCTTCTCATAGTCATGTGGAGACAGCAGCAAACCTGCATCACTTCTGAACTTCATGGAAAAATGCACATGTTCTTGAGGTAAAACACACCATCCTCTTTCCTTTCTGTCCTTCCAGAACAAGCTGTTTCCCTCATAGAATTATTCCAGTTTTCCTGCTTATCCCACTGTTAAGGTGGGATAGTCCTTCTCAGTGGGAGGCTATGTGAAGGATTGGGTTCCTTCACAATTCCTTCATGATTTTAATTTTTTTTTTAAATCTAATGATTTCCATAGTTTAAAAAATCTGGAAAGATCTGGGAGGAAAGACCAATATCAACATGGGTATCCACACTGCCAGTCTGCAAGAAAAGGCTCTGGCTTGCCTCTCTGTCTGGATGCATGCAGGTCTCAGTTCTGGTTGATTCAGCCATAGTAGGAGGCCTGATAGAGGTGTTTCTTGAGGTAAAAGCTCATGTACAGATATATTTAAGGCTGCAGGAGAGGATTTAAAACACCAAAGAGTCATACTGCATCAGATGATGGTCCTTTTAGCACAATAACTTGTATCTGTCCATAGTCACAGAAGGTGCCTGAGGAAAGAATATCAAAATAGAGCAGGTATATACTGATATTGCTCCACTTCTGTGGTATACTATCCCACCTTCAGGTAGACTCCAGCTTGGAGTTTTCACATGCTGCAGGTTGTATCTCTGTTTTGAGTTTAACAGGCTCTGATAGTCTTTTCTTCCATGCAGTGCCTAATTGCTTTTTGAACCTATTTATAACTTCCAGAGCATCTTATTGCAATGAATTCCATGATTTAATTATGCACTGCGTGAACAAGTACTTCTTTGTGTAAATCTTGTGGCTGATCGTTTCATCTGGTACTCACTAGTTCTTGTGTAATGACTCCATGCTGTGCAAAATTCTGTTACAGCCTCTCCACACCTTTTTTTTAAGGCTAAAGACTCTGTCATTGCTCAGAGCTGTTCTTTACCTTTGATCCCTTCTTTTGTCCTTCACTGTAGTCTTTCAAGTTCTTCTGCACCTTTCTTAGATGGTATAATCTGAAATGCATGTTGCACTGGGAACCCTAGTAGTGTACACTGGACTCAAAGGAAATGTTCTGGCTTGTTCTCTATTCTTTTACTAATAATCCCTAGTGCTGTTTGACTACTGGCCTCCTGCTGACATTGTGTTGACATTTCCATGGAGCTGTATGCATTGAATCAACATGTCTTTCTGGAGGTATATTTAGAAAGTTAGAGTCCACTGTTATGTAGGTATAGCTAAGTTTTGGAGTTTTTTTTCTTGCCCCATCATACAGTTCTTTGTATTTATTGGCAGAATTTCATTTGCCAGTTTCTCTCTCAGCATCAGAAGACCATTCAGCAATGTTCTGCAGTTTTTATGACAGCGTGTAATATCATATCTGCAGTAAACTTTGTTGTCCTATTACTCAAGATTTTCTGCCTCTAGTAAGATGTTGTCTCTAGTGATTATGTGGTTATTCTAGACTCTCACATCTATTGATTTTTTTTATTTTTATTTTTTTTTAAATCAAAAAAATTGATTGGGAACAGAGCCTTTTTGTAGGCACTGTAGGCCTAGATTCAAAATTTTAAAGTGTTTTTCTGGATGCCCTCAAATAATCCCAAGTAGAAGAGTTTGGTTTTATGTGTGTCTGCTCAAGAGCAGCTCAAGACTGGTAGTTTACAGTCTTTCAGTGCTCTGGAGCCTCATATAGCTCAGACTTCCATAAGCTACTCTTAGCGATGAAAAGGTGGTTTTCCTTTAAGAGTTCATATAATAAATGTTAAGGGCACTGACAACAAGGAAATTATTATCTTCGCTTTGAGGAACTGTGACATTTTTTGCAGCTGCGGTTGCAAGTAAGTGGGAGGCACTACAGAGCAAGTCTCTTTATCCATCACATTACCTTAATAATTAAACTGTCAGCCAGGGATGTCAGGCTTTAATAGGAAAAGAAAAAAAAATTGTGACTCTTCCTCCAGTTAAGCCTATAATTTTTTTATCTTAATCATTATGTTTGCATAAGGCATTGCTCAGAACACACATTTTAAAATGTTTTTTTAATACTTTTTATATGTTTTAAAATAACAAGAAGTTATTTAACCACTCTCCATTGTTTCAGTGACTCTGGGAAATGATTATCCCAAGAATCATCAGCAATTTTTTTACTGTGGTTTACTTCTAAAATGAACTCCAGGGGTATTTTCTAGAATCTCCAGACACCTTTTCCTTGAGCATGTAAATCCACCTGGTGGTCTGCTTCTTCTGAACTTTCCTTGTGGGCTCATTCTCTAGGCTGTCAGGTCAGGTCTCTATTAGAGGGAGAAGTTACCCAGCTGCTCTGGTCCCTTTGCAGTGGGACATGGATGGCTGCCCCCCCATACTTTTGTTCTAAAAGTTGGATTTTCCAGGGTCTTTTTCCTGCTTTCTGCTTCCCAGCTTGTGTGTCAGGTAGCAGCATGCTTGTCTATAGTGAAATGGCACTGAACTAGGGCCACAGAGCCTGATTAGAAGACCATTAAAAATGTAACAATGAAGTATTTGTCCCTGGCAGATGGCTCTGCCCTGACTGAGAGGCATCCCTTAAAAAGACAGTGGTGTTCTTCCTCTCTCACCTTTGCTTTCAGAATCTGTCCTGATGAATGTTACCTAACTGTAAGGACAAACTTTGAGATAAGAACAGTTTTCCTCTGGGAAAGAGACAAAAGCCCCTCAGATGTTTTCCTCTGAGCAATAGGGCCACTGGACATCATCATGCCCAGCCAAAAGCCATTTAGTCCGGAAGACTCAATGGTGTATCCGATACTACTGGCCACAGAAGGTTGAACAGTATTTGTGAATTCACACCTAAAGAAAAAGAACATAATTCAAAATTATCATCTACCCTTGGAATAGTCATGAATAAGATAATAAAAATGTCTGCTTCTACATTTTGACCCATATTTTTCTACACTTGGAATAATAAAGCAATACAGCACACACCACACTGTGCAAATAGGTGCAAAATGCTGATTTCTTTATGTTATCACTTTCTTTAATGGCTCCCTGTGGTATACGACATTGTGACTGTCATCGCCTTTGCCCTCTTCTAACTAGGACCAGACAGAGAGAAGTGCAAGGTTTTAGTATCCCATTACCAATTTCCTGAGCAACAGAATGCCAAGTTCCAATTTGCTTTCTAATTTTAACTACAGTATAGATTTTTAAATAAGACTCAAGCTTCCTATTAACATGATCTGTCTGCTCCTTTGGTGCTCTCTCATCCCATTCTGATCGACCCATGAATGGGCTCCCTGTATTATTCATTGTACACTAAATTAAGCTTTTAGTGTTAAAGGCTTTCAAGTGTAGCGTTCCTTCCGTAGAACTCATTACCTGTGTCAATACACAAAGCAGAAGCACTTAATAGATTTAAAACATCTAGTATCTGCCTTTTTTTTTCAGCTGTTATCAAGACTCAGGAGCATTTGTTATTCTGGTAAAATTCCTTATTGTCCTGATATTAATTTCATTAGTCAGTGAGTATGCACTATGGAGTTCCAAAGTGCCTTTGCATCATATGAACTTTAATTAGTCTTGAGGTTTTCTAAAAAGGGTTAGGTAAATGAAAATTGTTATGGCTGATCTTGGCTTTGTACACCTTCAGAAATTAGGAAATCTGTTTTCATCACCTGTGGGAAAGCAGGAATAATAGCATAGAAAGAACTCCATCTACAGCCCTCATTCCAACCAGAAAATAAACAAAAATGAAATGCCAGTTTAGATGGTATACTTCTGGGTTTTGTTATGGTCCTCAAACTTACAGTTTGTGAGGAAACATTTGAACAACTGTATAGCTTCTTAGCTGCGTTTCCCTGCACAACTCACTGAGGTACCCTACAGAAGATGTCACCCACAGATATGCGACCCCTGCCTCACCCTGGTGGGAAGAATCAGAGTTAACTTGACTATATGTTTACTAACCACTCAGGTAACACTTCATGAAGATGACTGGGCAGGTTGCTTCTCTCAAAGCTGCTGTTACAGGCCTGCACACGGCTGTGGCTCTAGTAATACCTAACATTTTCTTTCCAACCCCTTCAGTGTCCAAAATACACCTCCCTGCTCTCAAGCTGCAATGTACTGTCCCTTTGCTTTACTGATGCTACCATTGATGGGCCATGCATTAGACTGAATCACTGAAACCAGAACTTTTAAAACCTGGATCATTCTACAGAGGTAGGTTACAGTGATTTGGGTTCAACATACTCCATTTCTTCCCTTGCCCAAAGAACCAATTTCCAGTAAAGCCTCACAAACCATTTTAGTAGCTCAGCAGAAGCTGTGGAGTTGAAAACTGTCATGGGGAAGTAATGGCCAGGAGGGTTTAAAAGGGGGCTGGAAAGATGTGAACTTACCTGCTGTGGGAAAGAAACATTAATGGAACAACACCCTCAGACACAGCTCTCTGAGTAAGATTTTCTTCACGGACACAGCACGCATGAGTTATGGGCATTTGGGGGTTTGCTTCATTTTCAGAGAAAGCTGAGATACAAAAGAGCAGCTTGCAGAGCAAATGAACACTACCAGCTATCTCAAAACTTCAGTCCACTATTTGATCCAAAACTAAACCCTCCCGGGTTTCCTGCCAAGCCGTTTCACTTCTGTTAGTTGAGGAATAAACTCCTACTGTACAAGTAATGGCCAGCCAATGTCTTGTTTAATTGACCTTGATGTAAATGCCAAGGAACCAGGCAGAAACATAGCTGCTGCATATCATAGGGGACCTGTGCATGGGAAGAACAGAGCTGGCATTTAGACTCAAAGTATGGATGAGTAGGAAAAGTTAACCATTTTGTTCATCTCAGCTCCTAATGTGAGTTTCTGTTTTGTTAAAGGATGAAAGGACCATTGAAAAAAGGGTGCACCAAGGATGTCTGTGTCTTGTGGCTAACGGACACAAATTTTCAGGTTTATGCTTCAGGGTCACAGCTTCTGTTTCTCATCAGTGGCTGCGATCAGACACTTCTGTTGTGGATTTGTTTTTTTCAGAAAGGCATGTACGAGCTCATTCTTTGCAAAGATGGAGTTTGTAAAGGAGACTGACATATCAGGGTTTGCCTCTTCCCAGAAGATTTGAGTCCCTTCCATTTTTTCCAAGTTAATAGCTCCCATAAGGCATCTAAATGGTTAAAGCAAAGATCAACTTCCCTTTTTTTTTTTTTTTTAATAAGAGAAATAAAACAAGGAGAGAGAAAACATTAAGGGTTTAATGACAGGACTGTTTGGGAGTTGGTAGTCAGACTCCAGGAGCTTAAACAGATGACCTAACAGAGGTGGGTGTAATGCATTCTGTTGCACTGGGTAATGTATTCTGAGCCTCTTGCCTCCAGGGGGGGAAATGTAAAAAAAAAAAAAAAAACTCAACCAAAACCGAAAACAAACCCCAGAAATAATCCTGGTTAGGGAAAGAAGTGATTTTAGCTCTGTTGCTGTTGAGCAGCCCCTCCCTGCTTGTCCCCGTCTTCACTCCTATATCAAGGTGAAAACAAGAAATCAGTAAGCCAGGAGTAGTGTCAGCGTGGAACATCTTCCAGGCTGCCTTTGTCTGCTTGCTAATAACGAAAGTCTATTTATATCTCAGTGCAGAGCAGGGAGAGTGTGCTGTGGGTGACAACGTGATATGGATTTCACAGTCCATCAGTTTGGATTTCAAGCTTACAGTCCTCTCTCGGACTAATTGAGAAGTCAGACACTGTTTTGGGATGTTACAGGCAATACAAAATAGGGCACTTGGTGCTTGTTTAGCGAGCATTTGGGGTCAGGTTGGCTGGGACAACGTCGGAGCACTCTGAGATCAGTCAGGCTTTGCACAGTGGCCTGAGAAAACCCAGCTCATGGAGAGAGGTTTTGCATGCTGAGCATCAAGGTGCTCGTGGGCTTGATACCTGTCATAGCCTGTCACCCCATAGTAATAATTAGCAGAAGTCCCAGATTAGACTTCAGCCTGGCCCTGGCACCAGGCACTGCACACACGGAGGGGGTATGGTTGCCCCCATGCAGCAGAGCCTGCCAACTATCTCTCTTCCTTCTGACCCTCCTGGGCCTGACCATTTGGGCCACCAGTGTCCTGTTCCTACAGCTGTTTCTGGGGTTTCACAGTGAAAGGGTGCCAAAACCCATGCAACAACAAAAGGCAAAGGGGAAGAGATGTTTTGGCACAACCCAGCTTCCTCATTCCCCTTTCACTGCACTGGCACAGCTGAAGGGTGGCATCAGGATAAAAATGGGCAAGTACTGGGAGAGAGATGCAGTTCCCCACAGGGAAGAAAGGGGACACACTGGGAGCTGGTGAGCAGCAGATTGCACTAGTGGCACTGTCCAGAAAAACTGCTCCTGCATGAGAAGATTAACAAAAAGATTAACTTAAAAAGTTGACAAAACTGGAAAGAGAAATATAGGCACAGAGCTTGAGCTGATTTCCTGGCAGACTGAGAAACAGAAGTTAAGTCTTCTCCATCTCAATCCAGTCTATCACATTGATCCACTCATGTGTGGATCCTGCCACCACCTTGAAGGACTAGAAATACACTTATCCTTTCTGTGGAGGGGCAGAAGAAATGATCCCAGACTAATCTACAGGGTCTGTGCCTTTCCCACATAGGGACCACAGTGAACCATTCCCAGAAGTGGGCCTGACCTGCTTTGGTCATTGGTGTGGTCATGTGGATGGGTCTCATCACAGCTTCATTGCTGTGCTGGTGCCACAAAGCTGATTGATTGTACTCAGATTAGTGTAAATGCGGCCAAACTAACAGGAAGAGGAAATACTCAGGTTGGATACTCAGTGGTCCTGAATTGTTCCCAAACTGCTGCAAGCAAGCTGCTGTCTGTGGCACTGGGACTTGTGCTTCTATGTTCTATTGCTACAAGTTCAGTCCTCTGGGCTTAATTCCATCCACTTACCTCTTTCTGGAAATGTTTTCAGTGCAGTGCTGTCAGACAAGTGTCTTGATGAAGCACTCCTGCCTGGTGCCTAAACTTTTCCCATTGCCATTTCAGCTGGTAACCCCTATCCTTGAGGGTGAAAACCCCACACTTAGAGCTCCAGCTACTCACCACCAGGAACTGAGGATGGAATCCATGCCTGGGGCTATTTTGTCCAAACACTTCATTTCCACACAGAAGGTGCTAAGAGTCATAAGTTGAAGGGCAGTTGCCCATAGTTAGGCATTGCATACCACTAAACTCTGGCATCTCTAAGATAAGGGCTCTATGCATTCAATGCAGTGCTTAATTTTAAGCTACCAGGTTTCAGAACTTTAGTCTTTGCTTGTCAGGTTTTTCCCTCTTGCAATCAAGTCTGATGGTATTTCAGGCAGATCTTATGCTGTCTTGGGGCAGGGAGAAAGACTACATGACCTGCATTTTGACCCTACTTTCTAACTAGAAAGACCATGGTAAGGCTCAGTAGTTTCATGTAAGAAGAATCTCTAAAGCACTGCAAGTACTAGACCTTTATTTAAGAGTCACTTCCAAACTGTTTTACTTTTCCCTAATTCTTTAAACACAAAATAGCATTAGCTCAATTAACTCTATGACTGCAGCAATGGCTGCTCTCAGCTTCATGGTCAACTCTTGAGGAATTTCAGGGTCCTATGGGATCCTGAACACGTTCAACACTTAAAGATACTAGTAGGCACCTGGGCTAGCATTCACAAGAGTGTTTAGATACTAAATTTCATCAGCCCAGTGGAAATTCAGGTGCCTATATCTCTTTGTGGGTCTGGCCACTAATGATTTGGAAGTTTGGAAGCTGCTTATTGATAAAGGGATGAGACTTGAGATAAGCACTCACTCCACTTTCCAGTGCCAGGTTCGTGACCACCTGAGGAACATGAATGTACATAAGTCTATGGGACCTGACAAAATGCATCCCAGAATCCTGAGGAAATTGGCTGATGTAGACACTCTCCATGATATTTGAAAAGTCATGGCAGTCAAGTGAAGTCCCTGGTGACTGGAAAAAGGGAAACATTGCACCCCTTTTATAAAAGGGTAGAAAGGAGGACCCTGGGAACTACTGACCTGTCAGCCTCACCTCTGTGCCTGGGAAGATCATGGAACAGATCCTCCTAGAAGCTATGCTAAGGCACATGGAGGACAGGGAGGTGATTTGAGACGGCCAGCATGGCTTCACTAAGGGCAAGTCCTGCCTAACCAACTTAGTGGCCTTCTGTGATGCAGTGACTACATCAGCGGACAAGGGAAGAGCTACAGATGTCATCTATCTGCACTTCTGTAAGACCTTTGACACAGTTCACAATAACATCCTTCTCTCTAAATCAGAGACATGGATTTGATGGGTGGACAATTGGTTGGCTGGTCACACCCAGAGGGTAGTGGTCAATGGCTCAATGTCCAGATGGAGATCAGTCATGAGTGGCATCCCTCAGGGGTCCACACTGGGGTCAGTACTGTTTAATATATTCATCAGTGACATAGACAGTGGAATTGAGTGCACCCTCAGCAAGTTTGAAGATGACACCAAGCTGAGTGGTGTGGTTGACACATCTGAGGGATGGGATACCATGCAGAGGGACATGGACAAGCTCACGAAGTGGACTCATTTAAACCTCATGAGGTTCAACAAGGCCAAGTGCAGGGTCCTGCACCTGGGTTGGTGCAATCCCCAACACCAATACACTGGGGGATGACTGTTGAGACCAGCCCTGTGGAGAAGGACTTGGGGATACTGGTGGATGAAAAGCTGGACATGAGCTAGCAATGTGCACTCACAGCCCAGAAGGCCAACTGTATCCTGGGGCTGCATCAAAAGAAGCATTGCCAGAAGGTTGAGGGAGATGATTCTGCCCCTCTGCTCCACTCTGGTGAGACCCCACCTGCAGTGCTGTGTCCAGCTCTGAGGTTTTCAGTACAGGAAAGACATGGACCTGTTGGGGCAGCTCCTGAGGAGGGCCACAAAAACGATCACCGGGATGGAACACCTCTCCCATGAGGAGAGGCAGAGAGAGCTGGGGTTCTTCAGCCTGGAGATGGGAAAGCTCTTGGGAGACCTTATTGCAGCTTTTCAGTACTTAAAGGGGGCTTATAAGAAAGATGGGGACAGACTTTAATAGGGCTGGCTGTGACAGGACAAGGGATAATGGTTTTAAATTAAAAAGGTGTTTTGTGTTTGTGTGGTGGGGTTTTGGTAGCAGGGGAGGGGCTGCAGGGCCGGCTCCTGTGAGAAGCTGCTCGAAGCTTCCCCG
>JANZLQ010000029.1:48064992-48075366 GCA_026212715.1 Elanus axillaris | reverse complement strand
TGGCTCATATCCAGCCGGCTGTCGACCAGCACCCCCAGGTCTTTCTCTGCCGGGCAGCTTTCCAGCCACTCTTCCCCTAGCCTGTAGCGCTGCATGGGGTTGTTGTGACCCAAGTGCAGGACCCGGCACTTGGCCTTGTGCCTTGTTGAACTTCACACAACTGGCCTCAGCCCATCGATCCAGCCTGTCCAGATCCCTCTGCAGAGCCTTCCTACCCTCAAGCAGATCAACATTCCTGCCCAACTTGGTGTCATCCGCAAACTTACTGAGGGTGCACTCGATCCCCTCATCCAGATCAATGATAAAGATATTAAAGAGAACTGGCCCCAAAACTGAGCCCTGGGGAACACCACTTGTGACCAGCTGCCAACTGGATCTAACTCCATTCACCAAAACCTTTGGGCCCAGCCATCCAGCCAATTTTTTTTACCCAGCAAAGAGTATGCCTGTCCAAGCCGTGAGCAGCCACTTTCTCCGCCTACTGATGGGAAGTAGAGAATAACATTATTTGTTTTCCTTTGCTTTTGCATGCACAACCTTTGCTTTCACTTTATTAAACTGTTCTTATCTTGACCCATAAGCCTTTTGTTATATTTTCTCTCCCCTGTCCAGCTGAGCAGGGGAGTGATAGCACAGCTTTGGTGGGCACCTTGTGCCCAGCCAGGGTCAACTTACCACACCAAGTTACCATTACGTGTGATAGAGCCCTGCTTTCCTGGAGATGGCTGAACACCTGCCTGCCAATGGGAAGTAGTGAATGAATTCCTTATTTCGCTTTGCTTGTATGCATGGCTTTTGCTTTACCTATTAAACTGTCTTTATCTCAACCTACGAGTTTTCTCACTTTTATACTTCTGATTCTTTCCCCCATCCCACTGGGGCAAGTGAATGAGCAGCTGGGTGATGCTTAGCACTGGTTGGGGTTAAACCACAACATTAGATCATCTAAATATCTGACCTGTGAGAATCCTGGGTACCCCACAGCCCATCACTGATTTCAGGTCACTGATGGCTATGATCCTTCAAGTGATATTTCACAGAATCATAGAATGATTGAGATTGGACGGGACCTCTTGAGATCTTCCAGGCCAACTCCCCTGCTGAAGCAGGGTCAGATACAGCAGGTTGCCCAGGACTGTGTCTGGTTGGGTTTTTAATATCTCCAGGGATGAAGACTCCACAACCTCTCTAGGCAACCTGTTCCAGTGCTTGGCTGCCCTTACAGTGAAAAAGTTTTCAGTGTGTACTTTCCTTCTGTATTGAAATGTGCATGAGCTCCTCTGACATGAGGTTGGCAAGTACCTGGATTCTTAGGGGATATCATAGGGGGAAAAGCATGTAGGTGAGGAAAAAGAGATTCCAGTGCTGCTGGAGGGCTGCTTATTTTAGTCCTGATCTTGTAAGTTGTTTTTTATGTGGTAAATGGAGGTCATTTGCTCTGTCAGGTGCCTGTGGCTAGATGGGCACTCTTTTGTATGGAACAGGAGGACCTGCACTTACACAGAGCAAGCCAATGAAACAAACTAATACATCTCTTATTAATAAACATTAAAAAAATCATATTCTCTAGAAAGAGATGATTTGATAGAAATTTAATCTTCTACGACCACGGATGAACAACAGCACATTGGGGTTAGAGCATCCTTGATGCCCAAACAGAGTGGAAGTAAAAAACCCCATACTTTGTCTTATATTTGAGTAGCATTTGACACTTGCAGTTATTACAGATGTTACTTAACAAGGAAGTACCATACTGGTTTTAGGCCAGTAAGTCATCGCTTGCTTAGGATTAGCACAAGCTCCCAGACAGAGGCCTAAAATCTGGTCTAACTGGCAGATGTTACAGAAGCCAAGCCACGATGATCAAGCCCGTGAAGCAGGAAACACAAGGATTGTCTAGGATTATGCATTAAAATGTCCTATTGGTCCTGGAGACACTGTCCCTGTCCCAGAGACAGGGAAACCTCTTGAACATTTTTAACCCAGTAGCTATGTTTTGTTTACTGGGGTAACACTTCTTCCAGCAGATTGCTCTAAACAGAGCTGGGTTCAGTAGACATGTGCCTCCTACTGAAACTTTTAGAACAGTACAGACCACTTGAGCAAATATGCTGTAGGTTAGAGTTGGTGGTGAACATGATAAAGGATGCATTTTTTACCTTTTTTCCGTATTTGGCAAATGGATTATTTGATGTGTTATTAGTTTTGCTCTGTAGCTTGTACAGTCCTATTTTATTGAGTAATTTACATGACATATAGTAGCCACATTCAAATAGGTAATATTTTGAGTTATTTTTCATGTTCTTCGATCTCCTCTTATATCTTCTGTCAGCAGAAATGCTTACACCTATTATATACAACATCCACTCACTCAATTCACACCTCCCTCTAAACAAAGGACTTAAAGAAAGGAACAGTTTTATTGAATAATTAGCATCATTAATCCTTGCCTATTGATACCTGAGTTGTCACTCCAGCCCATAAAATTGCTTATATAGCAGCTTTCATGCAATGCCTCACAAAACACTTTACAAATAATAGCTTAATGAAACACAATAGAACAACAAATCATTACCAGAGCAAAAGGACATGTCATAAAATCTTTTTGAACAATGCAAGCGATATTAAATGATTTAAAACCAGATAGTCTGTGCTCCTTGTACTTCTCAGCAGAAGGCAATTCTGTGCATGATATGCATAGCAAGTAAGAGCTTTTGAGCCATGCAGGTTTCAGGCAAACTTTTCTGCAGGCAGATTTTCCTCTGATCCAAAAGGATGCCCATAGATTTAAAGAGGCAGATTGTGCTTCCATTTAGGATTTATTTTGCTAAGAATTTTATGATTTATTCATATTTTAATCTAAACAGGGCAGGAATTTAAATCATATGAGTATTTCTAGCTGAATTCCTTATATCTGGCCTTTTGTTAATTCCAAGCACTCCATTTCCGAAGTAGAGGAGGCAATTTTGCACTTATGGGTATCCTGGTGGGGACAGGCTGAGAACTGTACTTTCAAGGACATCCTAACTGAATGTGTAGTGACTTTAACCTTCAAATACATCTCTGATGTTGTAAATTTGAGGGAGTTACTCCTAAGCAATACCAGTGAGATAAGGCATAAAAACCTTGTTCTTCTGGACTGTAAGAGGCAAGAGAAAATGTTGGATGTGCCGAATGCTCTCTTTCTGTTACTTTATGTAAAGGCGGGTCTGAAGCACAATCAACACAATCATAGATGAGCTGTTTCTTTTGGTTTTGTTGTCTGTTCAAAGGGGTAGAGGTAACCAAGATGCAGTGACAATTATAGCCTGGCAAAACCAAAGCTGCACCAGGATCCTTGATGCATCCTGGTGCATTAAACAATGAGGCCTTGTGTCCTTTTACAGGAGGAAACATCTGAAAGTTCTTCAAATCTAAAAGTTTTCTCTCCAGGAGTAACTGGAAAATGCTTATGATTTACAAGGTATGCTGAAAATGCTTCCCAGAGGCTGTAAACTGGTACAGCTGTGGACAACATCAACAAATAGTCCCATGAAGAATTGCAGTAATATCCCTGCAAAATATGTGGATAATGTTCTCAAGTTCCGGTTTAGACATCAGTGGCCACTGCCCAGCATGCCTTCAGTAAGACAAAGGTAATCTATATAACAGTACTTACAGCACAATCGGTTACACTGAGGCAGCCCCATTGTGCTGAATGGATGAACATCCTCTGATAGACATGAATCAACTCTTTTCTCTACTGTGTAAGGGCAAGGAAGGATTTGCACAAACTGGGGAAGGATCCAGAGTTGTTCAGAGTACAAGAAATGTGATCAAATGATATTATGATACAAAAGATTGTACTACAAAAGCATGGGCGAGGCCAGGAGTAACAGCGGCAGATTTAGATGCAACCATCACCAGCAGTCACTCATTGAGGCAATCAGCTCTGGTGCAGACATGTTCTGCAGTGGAGTGAGGGATCATGACAGGCAAGGGGAGTTTCCTGAGCCAGCAAAACCCCAGGAGCCGAGGTAAGGGACTCTGGAGCACAGGTAAATTTTTCATCAATTCTCCTGATCAAAGGGGAGGGAGGGGTTTGAAAAGGCCAGTCAAATCTGGTGAATCAACAAATGGTTACGGGACTGGTGCCACATCCAGAGGTTCAGCTACTTAATCCATAGGACTCACTTTGAGAAACTTGGTCTACTGGGGGCCGACGGGGTCTATCTCTCAGGGAAGGGGAAGAGCATCTTTGGTCATCAGCTTGCCAAGCTGGTGAAGAGGGCTTTAAACAAAAGTTGCTGGGGGAAGGGAACCTCAGTCCATCCCACTCCTACCAGTTCGATGCCAGTGCCAACAATAGATGCCCAGAGCATCGAGAAGGATCACAGGTCAGCAGGAGAGCATCTGAAGAGCAGCACAAAGGAATTCCAGCCACTCCATCAGCTTCTTCGGGGCCCAACTCAAATGCCTCTATGCAAATGCATGTAGCATGGGGAATAAACAAGAGGAGTTAGAGGCATGTGCTTGCAGGGCTATGATCTATGTGGCAACACAGAGATGTGGTGGGATGCCTCCTATTGACTGGACTGTTGGAATGAAAGGACACAGGTTCTTTAGGAGGGACAGTCAGGGGAGACAATAAGAAGGTGTCACCCTCTGTGTCAGTGACCAGCTGGAGCCAACCGAGAGCTTATGGGTCAGGATTAAAGGGAGGGCAGGGACAGGTGACATTATAGTGAGGGTCTGCTACAGGCCACCTGACCAGGAAGACTGAACACATGGGGCCCTCTATAGACTAAAGAGGAGCAGCCTCATGTTCACAAGCCCTGGTCCTCATGGGAACTCCACCCACCCCAATATCTGTTGGAGGGACAGCACAGCAGTGCATAAGAAATCCAGAAGGCTGCTGAAAAGCATTGATGACAGCTTCCTTCTACAAGTGATAGAGGAGCCAATGAGGAGAGGTGCTATGCTGGACCTTGTTCTTACCAACAAGGACAGGCTGGTGGGGAATGTGAAGCTCAAGGACAGCCTTGGCTGCAGTGACCATGAAATGGTGGAGTTCAAATTCCTTAGGGCAGCTATGAGGGCACACAGCAAGCTCACTATCCTAGACTTCAGGAGAGCAGACTTTGGCCTCTTCTGGGATCTGCTTGGTAGACTACCATGGAATAAAGCCCTGGAGGGAAGAGGGGCCCGAGAAAGCTGGTTAATATTCAAGGATCACCTCCTACAAGCTCAGGACTGATGCATCCCAACAAAGAGGAAGTCAGGAAAAAACACCAGGAAATTTGCGTGGATGAACAAGGAGCTCCTGGACAAATTCAAACATAAAAAGGAAGCCTACAGAGGGTGGAAGCAAGGACAGATAGCCTGGGAGGAATACTGAGAAGTTGTCTGAGCAGTCAGCGATCATGTTAGGAAAGCAAAAACCCTGATAGAATTAAATCTGGCCAGGGATGTCAAGGGCAGCAAGAAAAGCTTCTATAGGCATGTCTGTGCTAAAAGGAAGACTAGGGAAAATGTGGGCCCTCTCTGGAAGGAAACGGGAGACGTGGTTACCTGGGATAGGGGCAAGGCTGCGGTACTCAATTACTTTTTTGCCTCAGTCTTCACCAGCAAGTACTCCAGGCACACCACCCAAATTGCAGAAGGCAAAGGCAGGGACTGGGAGAATGAAGACCAACCCACCATAGGAGAAGATCAGATTCAAGACCACCTAAGGAACCTGAAGATGCACTAGTCCATGGGACCTGATGAGATGCATCTGCAGGTCCTGAGGGAACTGGTCGAAGTGGCTAAGCCATTATCCATCATATTTGAGAAGTCGTGTCAGTGCAGGGAAGTTCTTACTGACAGGAAAAGGGAAACATAACCCCCATTTTTAAAAAGGGAAATAAGGAAGACCTGGGGAATGACAGACTGGTCAGTCTCACATCTGTGCTCGGCAAGATCATGGAGTGGGTCCGCCTGGAAATTATGCTAGGACACATGGAAAATAAGGTGACTGATGACAGCCAACATGGCTTCACTAAGGGCAAATCATGCCTGACAAATTTGGTGACCCTCTACAACAGGGTTACAATATGACAGAGTTTCCAGCCTGTCCAGGTCTGTCTGTAAGATGGATCTCCCTCTGATGTGTCCTCCTCACCACCCAGTTTAGTGTCACCGGCAAATCATATTGTCCAGATCATTTACAGAGATGTTGAATAGTGCAGGGCCCAGTATTTATCCCTAGGGCGCTCCACTTGTGACAGGCTGCCAGTCTGAGAAAAACCATTGATCACCACCCTCTGAGTGTGGCCTGTTAGCCAATTTCCTACCCATCTTGCAGACCAAACATCCAGTCTGTATCTTGCCAGTTTATTTAGGTGGAGGCTGTGGGAAACGGTGTCAAATTCTTTGCTGAAGTGCAGGTAAACGATATCCACCCCTTTCCCCATGTTGACAGAAAATGTTCTTTTGTTGTAGCAGGTAAGCAAGTTAGTCTGGCATGACAAATTTGTACTAAACTATATGTATGTTTTAAATGTTGGTGTGCATACATCTGCATTAAACCCTGTTTTCTGAAAAGGTAAGTTCCTTTTCTCTCAGAGTAGAGCACCCACTACCCAGCTCAACAGAGCAGGTAGTAACACAAGATGATGGAGAACAAGTACTCTACAACCTTGAGTGGGCCCAAGTACATTCAACAGTGTAATATACTCTAGAGCTGGTAGTATCCTCCAGAATGAGTACAGTAACATAACTCACATAAACAGACCTTCTACTTTTATAGTTTGCTATTATGCTCTCCACTCACACTGAGTATACTCAATAACTTTATCTACATGAATTTCAGAAATATGGCCTCATTCCAAGCATAAAAGTAAGGTAACGGCAGATAAAAAGTGTTTTAACAAAGTCAAGGACAATGAACTCAAAATGTTGCTACATGATGGGGAAAAGATTCTCCCAGTGTTTCTCTCTCTTATTATGGATTTGGACAACACTGTATATGTATGTCTTTCCATTTAGCACCGAATCAATTAAAACATTTTATATTCTTGTCAAGTCACTTTTAACAATATATGAGATTCAGCATCCAAATCAAAACAGGTTTTGAAAAAAAGAAAAAAAACCTCCTTGTAATTGAAATGTGTATGGACTGATGTGAAGAGCGACACACTGGAATCACAAAGATGTGTATGTAGGCTTCTAAATCCTATCCAGCACTCACCTCTTCTTACAGCCAGTAATTTTAGGCCTTCATCCTTATCTTTTACAGGCCAAAGAAAAAGGAATTAATATTGAATATACAATCCCTTGTTTTTCTCTCTGGAGTGAAAAGGCCATTGAATCTTCTGGCTGACAGTCAGCCAGCAACAGTCTTCCCTTTTACTTGCAGTGACTGGATGTCGCATTGCTTCACGGGGATAGAGTCATGAACTGCATGCACAGAACTGAGAAAATAACCTCATCTATCATGTAACTATCCCAATAATTATCTGTACACCCAAAGCACTTCCCTTCCACCCACTTCTGCAGATGTTTCTGTGCTTGAAAGTACTAGCAAATTCTTATCTTTGAACAACATGACATGACGACTTAGAGCATTTGCCCATCAATAACAGTGTCTCTGTTTTAGGGGTTAAGTCAGCTTTTAAGAGGAAAGAGCCACAAATCATCCATATGACAACAGGAAAATTCCTTCCTGCCTTCTCTACTCATCAACTTACATCTCAAAACTGGACAGGAAAATGAAAAATACCTTGGTCATAACAGGAATTATTTAAAGCAAGTACCATGTGACTTACCCAGCTGGCATGCCCCCATTCCCTATTGCCACTGGAATGACCCACCAGCTCTGACAAGCAACTGGAAATGTGCTGGGATATTGGCATGACTAGGCTGGTATGCTGGCATCTGCTCCAAAATACGCCATTCTCCTGCTAGGGGAAAGCTGCTCCTAGCAGCTTAATTCTCATTATTACCTCTCGATAGCCCCAGGCTGCTGTCACAGCAGTGCTGACCTCTCTACAATCATCAGTGGTAAGTTCCTTACCTTAACCTATGGCAAAACCTAAAAATGAGACAGAGAACTGAAATCTCCCAAAAGCTCCTACACCCAGGGAAACACTCTTTTCCTTGAGAAAGGGGTGTTTGAGCCAAAGCCCCTGGAGTGACTTGCCAGCTGTGAACCAAATCCTGGGATGCCCTTGAAATCCTTACCCAGACAAAGGTCTCATTGACATCAATGGCCACTTAGTCAAAGATGACACTTCACTGGGATATAAGAGATGTACAAATATCTTTATTCTGCTTAAATCTAGCCACTTTTGGGATGACAAGGGAAAGAGGAATAAAATGGTACAGATGTGAAATGGCAGAAAAAAATTAGAAAAAAGAAAATATAACTGATAATTGAAGAACAAAGGTCTATCATTAAGAGAAGTCTTAGAGAATCTTTGCTTGAAAACATCTTTTTTTTGTTGTCTTTAACTAACTGTTGATGAATAAGTATAAAAATTATTTAAGTTTCAGAGGGTTTAGGTAGGTTGTATATGCTCTTTATGCCCCACACATATAATCATTATGCAAATAATTAGCAGCATACAGATGTTTATCTTCATTAAAATCACCAGAAAATTGAAAATTTCTACACAATGCTTTTCTGTAGAACTAACAGTATTTGTAACTCTCACTTTTCCCCTTCATTCACTTTCTTCCTCCGTCTTATGCAATGTGGAGTGTGCTGAGGCAGCCACATATTTTTAATATTGGTTTAGAAGTGTCCTGTAAATATTCTGCAGAACAGTGAAACCGGAATTCCATGGACTCACATCAGATGAGATAACTTCACAGAGCCCACCCCACAGATGACCATAAAATCAATAAACCATCTTGAAATTAATAAACTGTGAAGGGCAGGATTTAGAACCCTGGTTGTACAGCAGTAAACAGTGTCGTCTCTGGTGCATGGATTAAGAAGACTTCTTCCAACATCTATAACCTCTCCCGAGAGGGTTTGTTTGGGCTCATTTAGCACCACCAGTGAGATCAAACAGGAGTGGATATGAGGTCTGGTCTCACCAGCTGAAGTGTCAGGGGCAGTTTTAGGTAAGCAGAATGCAACTGAACGCAGTTGCATTGCTGTAAGGAGTGTGGATATGGATATTCACATCTCTTCTGGGAAACAGACTCGGGGTGCTAAGCTATCCGTCATTGCAATGGACATGCAATGTGTCTCAGTGCTTGTTTGAACAAGGATATATGCGAAAGAGAGAGAGAGTGCTATTACAGGCAGGCACTGTTGGGTTTTTTTTAGCTCTGGCATTAATTTTTCACCCTGTGTTCCTTCTTTTCAATTTCTAGGAAGAAAAGAAACAGAGCTAACCATGCAAATGTCCTCTGCTCTGCCTCCAGCTATAAGCTTAAGAGTTATAAGCTTAACAACGCTGAACAGTAGACAATCCCCCTTCAATACTTTCTAGCTCAGTGGCTCTGTGAAGACCTCTTTGAAGGTGCAGCTCTTTAAAAAGACTGCGGCAGCACAACAGAAGCGTTTGTTGCTAAATATAGAAATGCACTTCCTTCAAGTGTGGATTGTTTCCTTCAGATTCACCTTTGGAGCTGCATTTATAGATACGGTGTAGATTTTAAGGAAAAAAAGTGAGAGGTAGAAGCAAGAAAGGAAAGAATTGGACAGTAAGAGTGCCTGTTGAGGGGAAAAAGGCTTGGGCTAGTGAGGCTGGGCTACTGGCCATGGGAAGGCAAACACATGATAGGACATACTAATGAGAAAGGTTTTTTAATTCACCATAGCCAAATGCTAACCTTATCACTTAAAACAGTGGTGAAATGCTGTCTGAAAATACTGTGTACAGCTGTCCTCACCAAATTTGAAGAAAACACACGTTCACACCACAAGGAGTGGAGGCATAAAAGGAAATATTATATGGGAAGGCAGGAGGAGGTCAATGAAAGCTGGGGTTGGGATCTGAAAGAATCAAAGAAAACTGAGGTCAGTAATCACTGATTGAGTAATCTTTTCTTTCTTATAAGCTCTAAATGGTAGGCAACATGAGTTCAGTAAGATGAGGTTTCCTACCCCTTTTCCCACAGGAGAACTGAACCCTTTCTGATGGTTGCAAACAGGGGTGACATTTCCCTGTGCTATTTTTGCCTTTGAGGAAGCCTTATAGTCTCAGCTATGGTTGTGTCTGGCCTGGGAGCAGACATTTTAAGACAGGTGAAAAAAATAAGATTACTTCAAGCTTTCACATTGCTCACAATGAATTGTTTCATATCAGATCCCCATCTTGGGCAGTAGCAGAGTTTGCAGTCTGTTGGGGGGAAGGAAAAAAGGCCGAGGCAGGCTACCTCTGAGGGAACGAGGGAAGG
>JANZLQ010000029.1:48034673-48064034 GCA_026212715.1 Elanus axillaris | reverse complement strand
AAGGGAAGGGAAGGGAAGGGAAGGGAAGGGAAGGGAAGGGAAGGGAAGGGAAGGGAAGGGAAGGGAAGGGAAGGGAGACAGTATTTTTTATGCAGATGAGCCAGGATGGTGGTGTGCAGGGAATGAGCTGGACAGGCGGCCTTTTTGGTCTTTGTGTCTCTCCTACCACTGCTGGCTGGGCCCTTGTCATGAACAGTGTAGCTGTCCATATGTCCTTAGATTTGCTTGTGTTTCTCTGTGTAGTTTGAAGGGTAACAAGGTGACACTCCAAGCACTGTTAAAAGAGTATCTTTTACTAGACAGTGTACTTTGTGGGTTTTTTTTTTCTTTTTTTCTTTTTTTTTCTTTTTTTCTCTTTTTTTGTCTCTTCCCTTCTGTAGCTTATTTTGGTATTTGTTATGAACAAAAAGTTCCATCACAATTAGTTGCCTTGGCTACTAATGATTTTCTTGTATTCATATATAGCTTCTTGTATTTAAACACAGCACCTAATCTATCTGCTCTGTGTTGCTTAATATGACAAGGCCCTAAGCTGCATGAGCTGGTGGTTACAGTTTTGATTATGCTAATAGCATCTTCAATTTGGTCTTGGGTGGGCATTGTTTTTCTGGAAGTAATACTTAGCAGAGGGACTTGGTGGGATCACATTGAACCTCATATACTGTTTACAGTGCACCATGGGAGGAACTATTCTCTGGCTACTGTATGATTAAAGAAATGAAAGCAGCTATGTCTGTGTGCAAGTGTCTGGTACCTGGGAACTCGCAAGGCTATGGATTTCTTCTGTGAGTTATAAGTGAACTAAAAAAGGAGATACCCAGAGGCACTGGCACCTCAAAGTGCCAGCCACCTGCAATGGCTCCAAGCAGATCCTGATGTCTGAATAAACAGTGCGTTTTTACACAGTCATTTCCAAGTAAAAATCAAGTTAGCTAACAAGTCATGTCTGTTCACTGTGATTTAATCCAGGTCACACCAAATGTCTATAAGTGGACGAGGAGCTGTGCCTGGGTCCCCTGGCCAGGCCAGAGGTTTTAGCAAAAGGCCAACTTACTGTCTTGGAGCTGCACACTCGAGGTAATAAATATTCAGGGAGGGCTTATGATGGTCTCTAATGGTGCAGTTGGGGTGATTAATGCCCAGGTTAATTTTGCATCAGTTATGGGAAAGAAAGGAGCTCATTAAGGAGTTACGGTCAGATATTTTCAGCTGAAGAGTGACTGAGGAAAAAGTCTGTGCAGCCAGGTGCCTGAAGTTAGTTTTGTAGCTTGGTGAAGTGATCCCCCGGCACCACAAGTGAGACACAGTTGTTGTTCCAGCTGAAGTCAGTGGGAGCCAGGGAGGTTCAGCACCTTTGAACATCAAGCCATTTAGCCTCAGCAAACAGAGGTGAAAATGAATGAGAGAGCATCTTTTCTTCAAAATGATACCACAAGTGTTGCTCAGCTGGCGCCTAAGACCTCCTGCCAGCAGCACCTGTGCCACAGGCTCTGTGCTTTGGTTTTGTGCAACTCCAGTTTCACATCATTTGAAGAAAAGTGCGAAAAAGCTTTTTGTGCATGTTTTGTCTGCTAGGTGAAACTATTACCATGAGAGTAGGCAAGAGCAATGTAAAGGCTTTGCTGCATATGTGCCATGTTATATATCACTAGTACAACTAATTCATCAGGCTTAGCAATAAACACAATGCTTTGGTGAACAGAAGCACAAAGCAATAGAGATCCCAGCATCCAGGATGGATCTGTCCTGACTGTAAGTGTCACTTGTTCAGTCACATGTTAAATTTCTGCCCTTGAGCACTCATAGCTGTGTTCAGTCTTGATTGGCTCTGGAGAAAAGATTATGCTTTGGTCTAAGCTCATGACTGGTCAGAGAAATAAATTTGCAGCATGAAATCTTAGCCCTGCTGAAGTCATGAGGAGGTTTGCCATTAAACTGAATGAATTGCACCCAAGGCCAGAGGAGGGGCTGTTATGATCACATAGACCCTTACTCAGCAGTTCCCTCATCTCATCCTCATAACACATGGCTGAACCCAACGCATAATGTCAAAAAGGCATAGCATTAATTTACTACTGGACAGCATGCTAGTTAACTACTTGAAACACTTAATGGAACCATTGGACCTTGCATTGTATATCTAGTCGATACACCTTGCTATGACCTTTACCACAAGGGATATTCTTATGGCCTTCTCAGGAGGTGTCTTTCATTTATACAAAATTTGTTTCTTTTTTGCAGGAGTACAGTGGATTTTAATAGCATGACTCTACTTTGAAAGGTAGCCCTTGGAAAAAGTCATGTTTGTGCTGAACAAAGTTGTTGCCCACAGTTTTTCAGTCATGTCTGCTCATGCAGATGATCCTACTCCTTTGCCTTGCAGAAATGATCTAGACATTGGAAAAAGGGAGAATACTGTCCTGGCTTTCCTTAATTATCCAAGCTCTTAACTAAAGCTATGTCTACACAGTCCAGTGGAAGCTCATGCAGAGAACCTAGTTCTCATTAGGTTAGCTTGTTAGCAGTTGCTAGACCAGTTAGCTGTGCTCTGAAGCAGGAGTCTTTAATGCTACTGACTGCAACTACCAGACCCTGGAGGGAGGCTCATGGCCAGACAAGCCTGCTGCTCCAGGTAAGGTCTGATCTTCTACCAGTCTCTTCCAGAGGTAGATTTGGGAAAATACGGCATACAGTTAGAAGCAAAACCTTGAGGGTGTAGTGACGCCATATCTACTCCTCCCCAGTTTCCCTGTCTTTACTCCTCAGTCAATAGGAACAAGAAAGCACTTTCTATGGGCAATTCAGTCTGGCTGATGTGTGAACCAGCTGCTGACTCCAGCCCTCACCACTGACAACAGAGGGATCTCAGCACAGTTGCCCCCTAAGCAGAGATATTTAGGTGCCTACAGTCTGCTAGGATGAAACCAGGACCAAGGGACATGCCAGCCTTTATCCTGTGGCATAACTACATTTCTTCTCAGAACTGCTCTGAAATATAGATGTGCATAATTGCTTTTAAATAAATGTTTCAGCTCAGGTATAAAAAAATCTTAATGCCTGCAGCACTGCACTTATGATGAGCAGCCCTACAATAACTAAACACCAATTTGTGTATGTACCCAAGGCAAAAGGGGCTAGTAATAAGTTAGTGTCAAGCTTCTAAGCGATTAATATATGACCATTGGGTTAAACATACTTTATTTTTAAAAACACTCAGGCAGCATCTTTCTATGCAGCATGTTATTAAAATTGACATGAGTGACTATTAACTACTGCACATAAGCACGCTCATGTCATAACTTATGCTTTATTATGAAACTACAGGTAAGTACATAAAAATTCAATGTACTGTATTGCATCTTATTTAGATTGCTGTTCCAATGAAATATAAAGTGTCACCAATAGATTTGCTCTACTAGCAATTCCATAGTAAATTACAAACAAACTCAATGAAGCTAATCCTCTTGTAATTTATTTAACATGATTTTTTTTCCATTTATATTCAAGGTGCATTTTGACAAATATGCTACATCGTTCAAAGAAGAAAAAAAAAAACCCACAACCCCAAAAAAACAACCCAACACTTAATGTCTCATGAGGCCAGGATTAAATAGCTACTGACCTAGAACCTCTGCATTTAAATAAACTTCAAGAGAGTCCCCTTCATCTATTGTGTTTAAGGATAAAGACTACATGAGAGTGCACATAAGAAGCACCACAGCAAAGGGCTGCCTGGTTCATGGCCCCAGGGAAGTTTAGAGAAAGGATATTTCAAATATAGTGAGTGTCAAGGGAGTCTTTCCCTCCCGGTGTTTAGCAGCCCATAACCTGACTGAGTCAAAGACTTCATCAGGACCATTGTAGTTTGCAGATTCACATTATCTTCTGTAAAGGTGTTTAAACCCCACACAGACAGTATTCTACTTTAGGTGCAGTTATGTCCTGTGGCAATAAGTTGGCAGTTTGGTTATGAGCTTTCTGAAAAAGTAGTTTCACTTGTTTGCTTTAAATCTACTGCCTGAGCATTTCAGTTGGTGTTTTTAATCCTTGTATGATGAGAAACAGAAAATAAATATTTCCAATTAATTTTCTCCAACCCATTAATGATTTTTTTCTCCTTTGACTTTTCTTCAGGTGTCAGGTTCCTCTTCTATTAAATGTGTATGTTTGTATAAGTCAAGTATTCCTCTTGCCATTCCTGGAGTTCTTGGCAGTTAAAAGGAGATGATATGAGGGCAGACTTTGGCACTGACTGTCCATGAAATAGTTGGAGTGCACTTACGGTTAACAAAATAAGTTTACTCCAAGAAGTGCTATACAAAATGGAAAGCTGATCATGGGCACAATTTCTCACTCTAAGGGGGTGATGTCTTTATCAGATGCCTGTTCTAAAGTATCTATGTAACATAATCTGATCGACACTAGAATTAGGTAGGGATTAAATAGGACAAAAATAATTGCCATGAATTTGGAAAGATTGTTTTCATTAAAAACACATTTGCTGAAGAAAAACTTTACAGATCAAAAGAAATACGAAGAAAAACCCAGACATTCTAGAGAGGAACCTGGGAGATCAACATCAACGGTTAATCCTGATGTAGATGAAGAAGTAGATGCTTTTTGGGAGCTACCTTGATAAGAACTGTACAAAACACTTCCCACAAATGATCATCAGATACAACAAATGGGTTTTGGCAACCTTGGCTGTTTGAAATAGCTATTTTCACAAAACAAATCCTGAATTTATAACTAATGAGAAGTGTTGAACTGGTTGGCCTACGGTCTCTTCTGTAGCTGTTCAGAGCAGCCAGCTGTAATGTCAACTGCAGTGCTGTATCCAGCAGGCACCCAGGTCTGCAGTGTTCCCTGGGATTCATGGAAATTATGTGCCAAAATCCCAACAGAATTCTCTTGCAAATAGGCACTCCACCCTCCTTGGTTCTCTAGAAAATGCCATCCTCAGACCTTTCCAGCAGTATTGTCTTTGGCTGATTTCTGTTTTAATCTGAGTGCAGAAATGAGCTGTGCACATTTGTTTGAGAACAGCTATACAATCTGCTTCAGAAAAGTATGCAGTCAATTAAGTCTCTGTCCTTAGAGGCATATTTTTAATGTTCATTTATTTATTTTAAAAATGTTCATTTATGTATATACAGTAATATCATTATAACCCACTCAATTCAATTAGCAGCACCATGAAAAAGGGATGGAGGGGTTTGTTTGATTCAATTGTAAGCAAATGAAGCAGTAATAAACCCCCAATTAGCACTGAGGAAAATAGGCTGAAGGATTTTTTTCCTAGCATTTCACTGTAAACAAAAATGTGTGGCTGGCATTCAAGAGGAAGGAAAATACAATTTGAAGACACTTTAAATCTTCAGTGATTAATGTCATGCCAAGTGACTCATTAAAATTCCCATAAAAATATGACCATAGACAAGAATTCTCTTCTGAAGACAAATCAAATGTAATTAAGAGGAGGGAAAGAGAAAGACGGGGGGAGGAATTACCAGGCAAAATCGAGCTCAGCTGCCAAATAACATGTTTCAAGGGGGACAACCGGACCCTTGTTGAGGGCATCAGACTGGGACTCAGGAGGATTGCACCCAGGTCCCAGTGTTGACAGAAACCCTTTGTGTGGCATCTGTCAAATCACTCACTGGTGGCTCAGTGTCTTGGGCATGAAGTGGAGATGATGACAGTTCTCTTCTCCCACCCTCAGACAGTCTTGTTGGCTTTGATCAAGGGTTTGTGGCAAGTGTGTAGAAGATTTAGCCTTAGGAGATGGTAAGATTAGAAGTGCCTTTCTTGTGGTTTGATGAGGCAAAACATGGCTTGACTGCAAGGTATCAGAGGTGTTAGGACCTCTTCCTGCTGACAAGTCTCGAGCATCACATCCCGAAGTATCGTGTTCACCACTTCTATAATCTGAGGACAAATACATTTACAAACCTGTCTTAGAGCATCATGGCTTGAACCGATGTTGGGCTGCCTTGCATCACTGACTTGCATTGCTGGTTGTCTTTAGGGCTCTCACCCACTTCTGAATGTCATTTCTGTCATAGAGTGTAATGCAGGACCAGGTTTTGTCAGGAGCCTGGCACTGATATCCCCTGCCCTGAACGCTCAGATTTTTGCACTGCTGTGCCCAGCAATTGGTTGAAGGTTTGGCTTTAATCATGTTGTTCAGCATACATGCTAATTTGTATCTGGCTTCAGCATACTCTATGCTATTTTTGTATCAGGAAAAATATGTTATTAAGGTGACAGGTGGTCTGGCACAGCAGAGACAGGTCTCTTGTGTATGGCAAAAAAAAATGCCAATAAAAAGTTATCTTGATTTCAGCATTTCCTCCTTGGTTAGTGAATTGTTAAGTTTGATTATCCTGGGCAAAATGCTGATCACATTTGATTTCCCATTGGTTTGTTTTTTTTTAGGATTTTTTGTTTGTTTGTTTCTGAAAAGGAAAAAAAAACCCACCCTGTTTTATAAGTGGTACCATGTACTGCAGATGTCCTTTGAGGATTCAATATGAGAAATGCATATTGAATGCAGAGTGCAAATAGGAGGGGAGAAAGAAAGGGACCAAGTGCTATTTATAGCCTATATTCAAGTCATCTGGGCTAAGTATTGTGACTGCTTGTCTCCACTGGCAGTGCAGGGACTCAGACTGGGAAGCCTAAACTGGGCTGTCCGCACTGGTCTTGAACAGAAACAACATGACCTTCGTATGTCTAAGCAAAGCACCTTTCTGAGGTTGCCTGATACGGCCCCAGGACTCTCAAGCTACGCCTAACACCAGCCATGGTGTTACATGGTTACACCAACACAGCTGGGCATGATCCTGGTTGTGATGGTGCCTGCATCCTTCCTGGGCATTGGCTGGAAGAGTTGAAGTAGTCACAGGCTACAAGACGACTGGAGTCATAATAATCATTGAACTGCCTAGGATGATCAGAGCACTGAAGAGCTCTGTAATATGAAAAGTTATTTAGCTGTCTGACCAAGAAGTAGCAGCTTAGATACTGATCTTGAGGCCAAATGTGGTTGACACAAATAACTTGTGCCCCTCGTAAAGTGAAATTTTCCTTCATTAAACATAGATGCATGCAGTGCAGTGTTCAGCAGTTTGCTCTTTTATATCCAGGCTCTGATTGTTTTATTTTTATCCTTTAAGAGAAATCAGATGTTAGAGAGGAAGCTATTCTTAGGCTGACTGCACAAGTGATCAAGCCAATCATATCCATATAAGACAGCTGTTGGCAAATGACAATCCAGCGTTGTGCTTTCATTCCAGAAACAGCAGTGTGAGTGCTGGGCATGCAGCCGTGCACCCTTGGGGATCAAGAGAGGAGGTGTCATTGTGCTTCTGGTTCTCATCTTAGGTCCTTAGCACTGTGGGAGTCTCTTTATACCAATAATTCATGTGAGAAAATTAATTCTTTGGTGACACTACCTCCTTTGTGTAGACATTAGTCCTACTGTGGAGTTTGGCTGCACCAGTGTTAGCCCCAAGGTGATATATTGTGCTGGATGATGCTTCCTGGAGTTAGAAGTCTCTGCTCCACAGTGCCGGGCTGGTGAGCATAGACTCAACAACCAACGTGGAGTCATCAACATTCTGATGGTGCTTGGGCTCTGTGCCTCACTTGTAATTGAGTCTCATCAAAGAAAAGCCCGTGATATGGTGGAGAACCACTGCTCTTCTCTCTTCTCTGTAGGAACAAGTCCCTTAGTAGCTAGTGTGGGCTGCAGACCAGAGAGGTGGGGAAAATGTACTCAGTCACTTAGTAGATCAGAGAGGGAAGGGAAACACACTTGAAAGAGTAGGCTTATGGTAGCAATAGTTCCAGGATCCCTCTGCTGCTCTGGGCTACACGTCAGTTCTCTATAATAAACATACACATTATTGTTCCTTTTGCCTGTTTGGGGCAGACTCCATCTTTTCCCATGTGCTCATACAGTATCTGGCCCAATGGACCTTTGTTCTCATTTGGGATCTTTAGGTATTGCTGTACCAAGAAGAAACCCAGCGGCATGTGTGAGCACACAACCCCAGGTACTGGGAATGGGCTTTGTCCAACAGCTCGGGGGGTCCAGTCAACCCGCCCTGTCCCATGTCACAGCTGCGAGAGCAAGCACCTTTTGGCACACCAGAGCAGCACGGGGCAGTCTGTTAGCGTACGCATGGTGCAGCACAAGGGAGGTTGTGGCTGGCCTGTAACTGTCAACACTGAAGCAGGCTGTTGGTTCTGGGTCCTCAGAGTCTGTAAAACTTACATGTGTAGGTAAAGGTTGCTTGTTTTCCTGCTCCTGAAGAGCCGCTGGTGACATCACATGGTTTTTCTGAACTAATGATAGTGAATCAGGTCAGCCTAGGTGAAGGTAATTAAAAATATCAGTGCTTTGGTAGGCCCACACAGGGCAATATAAAGGGTCTGATATCTTTTCTTCCTAGAATTTCCATTCTGCCTTGGGTGGTTTTTTTATAAACCTCATCTTAGCAGCAAATCAAGCACGCAAGTACAGTTGTAAATTTGCTTACAAAGATGTGGTTAGCTTGTAAAATACAGACTACTAGGTCTGAAGCTTTGCAATATTTCAAAACATTGTTACCTTTTCATAAATCTAAATGATTCTGGGTTTTATTTAAAACTTTTTTGTTTTTACAGCTGAAGATTTTCAATCTCACCTCCATAGATTAAAATCTGCTAAAAACATGTAAAGGGAGGAGAAAAGAAGAGAAAATAGGTCAAATAAAACATAATAAAGGAGAAGCTGGAATAATGCAAGCTTCTTTACAGCTGAACATCCAACAATGCTTGTGAGAAATGCAATTAGTGATGAACAGAGTCTCATTCTATGAGCAGATTGCTTTTGTTAGCAATTCATCACAAATGGTTAAACCAGTTTTGATTGTGCAACAGTTATACCTGTTTGCTCTGTGTTGCTAAGTGATCAAATACTGGAGATCAGATAGAGCCCAGCAGGCAAGTGCTGAGCCAAGCCCAAATCTGCCCCAACCTTATCGCTGAAATTTGCTTTAAGAATTGAGCTAGGACAGATGCAATGGCAGTGACCACAGGGAGCAGCAGCTCTGCAGTGCTGGAAGTTCCCCAGATCTGGGTCCATAGTGCATAGGCATGGTTGCACTGGTGTGTAAGGATGGAAGCACAGCAGGACAGCAAATGGGAGAGGGCCCACAGGGCAATACTCTGCGGTCAAATCCTGTGGAGGCCAATGGAATCATCTTAGACTGGAGACCAGAATTAAGTCATAAAGATGTAGACCAGTCCATTCCTACTGCTCTTCATTTACCACTGACCTTGAAAAAAATGTGTGTATAGAAATGACCAGACTCCTCTAAGTGACATTTTTTCCTTTTGGGACAGTAGCAAAAAAACAACAACAACAAAAAAAGATGCAAAAATGATGCAAGGACTTGGGGTTTCTCAACTTGGAGGAAAGGAGTCTGAAAATAGAAATTACTCTTGCCGCAGTGAGTAATGGAATATACTACTCTCCATACCCAGGGTGTATAGATCAAGAAGTAGAGGGCTTAAATCATAACAAAGGAGATTTACATATGGAAGAAGTGTTGTAACAGTAAGGATAATAAAGAACTAGGGAAGATGGGGGTGTTCCATCACCAAGTTTTTAAGAACAGGGTAGACAAATACTGTGTGGGAATGGCTTAAGTGTACCTAATCCTGCCTTAAGGAGGAGGGATGGATTATATATGAGTTTAGCTTTATTTTCTATGAGCCAAATCCTACTAATTTGCAAAGCAATTTGATGCCTGACTCCAAGGATTCCCTTTAAAAGTGCCAGAGTAAGAGATTCTGAGCATTTTTGCTAATAGCTTCGCTATTAACTACATTAATATGACTTAATCATTAGTGTGTCTGCTCAGCTGGCAATTTATTTATTGGCTTTTGCCTTTGGAGGGTGTGATCCCGTCACACACCAAGGTCTGGGTGCTGAGCATTAGCGACTCACTGAAGTCAACAAGAGTCAAGAGTCTTCATTCATGTCCCCAGCCGTGCCTTAATTTCCATAAAAATCCTTAAACATTTTATTTATGTCTTAAGATATTATCATATGAATCTCTTAAACTACTACCCTGCTGATGACACTTTTGGGAAATTGCCAGAAGAGATGTATTCTTGCCCTTTAACTGGATACAAAATTAATTTAGATAAAACTAACCTCAGTTTCTTCACCCTAATGAATGCTATATTTAACTTGCTTTTTATCCAGCCAGGGGCTTACACCCATGCATGTGAGTACTCATTACTCCTGTGACCGGTCCTACTGAAGTCACTGGGTAACCTGTAGAAGTCTTGCTTCTAGGAATAAATTTTCAATTTTTTCCTCTCCATAGCCTGCTTTCAAAAAGTAATCCTGTTCTTGGGTTTTCAGTCTATAGCTATAAAAGAACCTGCTCTTGGTCTTCAGAGGAAGCATTGGTCATCTTGACAGCATTCTTCCTCCAATGGCTCCGGGGGGGACTTGTTTTGTGTTGGACAAACAGCCAGAGATTGTGACTCTTTTCAGTTCCCAGGTCTTCCTGCATGGGCACATTGCATCTTACCTTTCAGAAAGCATAGATCGTACCCACCATCTCTTGACCTGTGTTGCAGGGAATTTGCAGAAATATCTATTTCTACATGACTTGTCTGATTCCTCAGAGTATGACTCCTTTGGTTTTCTCTTCTTTTTGGTGTGAGCCTCACTACCTAACTTAAACAGAATATTCTAACCACAATCAAAGGGGCTCCAAGGGTTAAACTGTGTCCTGCCATTTCCCATCACTTTTTATTTAAAGACTTTCTTTTTCCTGCTGAGACTTCTGCTCATTAAATACACTTCTGTAATTACATTTCCCTGGGGTCTTTTACCGTCAGTTCTGGAAACCATGTTCACTGGTGGAAAAAGTCCTCCCCCTCCCTCACTGTACCTACCAGGGAAAGTGCCATCATTTTATTTACTTCCCAAACTGGCTCTTCTGTATTGCTGAATGAGACCTTTCTCCCTCACCTCATAACCCACACTCTGCATTTGCATGGTTTCAGAAAGATAATAAAAGCACTCATCTCCATTTATCTGAGCCCTGCTATAAATCTCCACATAGCAGGGAGTGCAGCCTTTTGGCAGGAGCAAAAGCACGGCTCGATTGCTTGCTGAAGAAGAGCGTAACGGCTGCCGACACGCTCTTTCGGCAGGTACTGTTGGGAATTAGCTCATCTTCCAGAGCCAACTCTCTGCCACAATGTGAAGACCCTTGAGTTTGAAAACCACCAAGATTCCTGTTAAGAGTCAGGCAGAAGCCGGGAATCCACTGAATAGCTTGAAAAAGAAGCTGAATAATGTCAGGTGATGTCTTTGGGGATGGAAGTATTGATTGGGAGTGGGGAGGGAAGGTTATTGATTCAGATTTTTACTTTTCGGTAAGATGAGTTTTTATCTGGTTCCTCCCCCTCCCTCCCCATGTCCCCACAGCCCTGGGCTGCTGATCGAGCCACTTCCCCACTGCAGAGGCTGCTCCACTCTGTCTGATCTGTGTTTTTAATAGATGGCAAAGGTGCCTAGAGCTGTCCTTAATGCCATATAAATCTAAGTGCAGCTTCTCTGCTCTGCTGGAAAGCACTTGGGCAGCCCAGGAGGCTGGGTGCTGGTCAGAGGTTTCTACCCATGGCACCCGGTGCTGGTGGTGGGGCACCCTGTACACGGATGGGAGGAGCACGGGAAGGAGGATGGGGAGGAACAATTAAGAAATACTGGGCTCAGAAAACTCTAGAAGTACTGCAGTCCAGGAGAGGAGACGCTGGGCCCGCATAAACAGAAGATACTGGGAATTTGTGATCCATTAAGGTGCCTTTCCCATGGGCGCAGTGTGTCCACGATCTGTCTCAGTCTCTTTGATGCTCCCACAGTGTAAAAACAAGAGTATAATTACCTAAATTGTTATTCCCATTGGACACCACAGGGGTCTGCTAGGGGCCAAAATAAGTATCTGATGCACCAAATCCTTTGAGGCCACCTTTGAGTGCAGAGCCCTGGGAGAGAGTCAAGCCCTATGGCTCATCAAACTATGTTTTATGGAGTCAGTGAAAAGATTTCCTGGCAAGGAAGACAAGTCTTCTGACTTCCCACCCTGATTTATGAACTCTCCGTCATGTCTTTTTGCAAGATCTGTGTGTCCTCCAGCAGCCAGGGCAGGTGGATCATCGCTGGGGAGTACAGGATTACTGGAGCTGGGCACTCGTGGGAAAGGGCAAGGAGGGTGCTTACACCTCCATGTCCCTGGGCATCTGGCACACTCTCCTGGGGTCAGCAGTCAGCACAACATGGCAGTAACCTTGGTCTGGTGTGAAAATGGGTCTGCTGCGCTCTGCATCCTACATCTCACCCAGCCCCCTCTCCTTTGCCTTGCCCTGGGAAACTATGTCAGCCGCAAAATAAACGCATGCACTTTGTTCATAGCGACCCACTTTGCATTCCTGTAGCATCATCCAGCAATCAAAAATTCAGTTCCCCAGCCATAGGGGAATATTAATTTCTGTCATGTTGCAGATGGGAAAAACGGTGTCTGCAGTGGTGAAATGGAAGGCTGATCGTATGTCTTCCTCCTGCCGAGGGCTTTGCAGTGAGCTAGCATCTGAACAAAGAGCAGGACTCGTTTGCCTTGGTCTGTGTGTACCCACAGCTCTCACTCCTCCCTAAGGATCTGCGCTGATTCCGGCTGCTGCCTCCTCCACTGTCAAACATGTTTGTCCCACCCTCAGGTTCCTCTCAGCTTTGCCCCTCCACCTCAAAACCTACCCACTCCCTCTGCAGCTCGTTGCCCAACCTTTGTAAAGCTGTGTTTGCTTCCTCTGTGTCTTTCTCAGTTTAGGCTTTCCCACTTCTTCTTCCAGCCCCTAAGCACCTGTACCAGCCATCACACCATCTTCTGTGCAAAATCCAACTGTCCTGCACTTGTCTGCTACGTAAAGCTCACACTGGCTTCCTGTATTAAATATATATTTGAAAAAAAATAAAAGGACAAAAAAACCAAACCCCATTTCTCCTTAACATCTCCCTGTCCTTGGCATCGGAACCATGCCATTTAGTACAAAAGGGAAATTGCCAGTGATTAGCACCACCAGCACAGTGAAGAGTGTGTGCGCATCCAGTTGGGTATTCAGCACTCAAGTGAAGATCACATCTGTCAGTGAAGAAGGAGTGGGACTGCATAATGCCCTGGCCTGTGGTGGCATTCGTCTCTTCTTCTAGATCATAATCACTTGAACATATAGAGCCATTTCAATCTTCCAGGCACTTTGCAAATATTAATGCAATGAATTTGTCATCCCTTATTGCTAAAGATGATATTTTATCTCTGGCTAATAAAGATCTCTCTGAGGAAGCAATACTTTGATTTTTGAAAGTACCAAATGACAGGACTGTGCTGTTATTGTTTATGTTAAACAAATAAGAACTCCTCAAAGGTCAGGTGTCCAGGAAAAGATGCTTTTGCCAGTGGAAATCTGTATCTCAACCCCTTGGCAACCTTCTTCATATGAAGAAACAGCATCTCCAGCACAGGGCCGAGCAGCAAGACTGAGAAGGTCCTCTCTGTGTGGGAAGGTGAGAGTGACCTCCATTGCAAAGATTGTGTTATCCACTGGTGAAAATGTTCTTTAAGAGGACAACCTATGTACTTCAGGACTTTGTACCTACCTATGTACTTCAGGACAAACTATGAACTAAAACTAACCACTCTCTACCACATCGTGTTGCTTAAACCATCACTGGGAATTGTCTGAACCACTACAGCAAGTGAAAACTGCAGTCACAGACCAGGACCCCTCTGAAGTAGGCTTTGCAAAAATCAGATAGCCTCTGCCCCAAAGGGTTTACAGCAAGGTAGCAAAGTGGTATTGGAGCCTGCAGGTGCTGCTGTAACCCTGAGCTAGATGGCTCAGGGAGAGACTTCAGCACATGGCGTTTGACAAAGCTGACCCCTAAGGATTTGGCAGGGCTCTGGACAGGCTCTGAGCAATGTGGACATGTGATAGTAGCAGCTTAGTTCTGTGTTAACCTGTGCCATGTAGGCAAACACCTTTCTCCTGTCATTTTTTCCACAAACCACCATAACTTGACCAACTCCATCCCATTTTGTTTTTGAAATCTTAAAAGGTGACTACCAAGAATTATATGTTTACAGGTTTTAAATTTAGTAATGTGGCTCCCTTTAGCCTCCATAGGTGGAATTTATATGAAAGCAGCAGTTAGCACATTTTTTTCCATTAAGCTCAAGGGCCATCTAAAACCTCAGCTAAGTCAACTTCCAAGAGGGAAGTCAGTGGCAAGGTACAGGAATCTTCAGAGGGCAATTAATCTCATCCTAAGCTCTGAATCCCTTCTCTTTCTGTTGAGGAAAGAGGGAGCCCTGGGTAAATACCCTCCTAGACTTGTAAGACAGATTGAATGGCCCACTGGAGAAATTGCTTCTTGTGAATTAAATTCATTATGAATGTGTTGATGTAGGATTTGCTATGCTTAGGTTTAGGGATGCTCTGGACTCTAACAAACTCAGAAGTCTCCATCCAGGGGTCTGGCACAAACAAGGACACTGCAGTTGTATCTTGTGAATCTTTGACCAAGTATGAACTTCAGAACCTGTCCTACTGCTCCCAATCAGGTGCTTAATAATAGCTCTTGCAATCTGTAAGGCAGCGAGACTGCAAGACAGCTGTACTTTGCCTAAATTGTGGGGAAACCCCTCTATGTACGTTCTCAAATGGTTTTGTTGCTGATTAAACATCTCATCAAAGGTGAGCTGTATTAGCTAGTGTTGAGTGACTCTGGAAAAAAAAATTAGCTCCAATGCAACCTCAGCTGTTCCACCTTGGCCAACCAATTGCCATACTTACAGAAATAGAGATTGCAGCTCAAGCCTTCCTCAACCTCATTTAAAGCTAATTGGCACATGCTCCCCTCTGATCGCTATGCCGATCCCTCCCCATATCATGTCCTAATCACTGCCTGGCTGCTACTGCCTCATCTTCATTAGAATGACATTTCAATATTAATGTAGATCCATTCAGCCACCTTTTGCTGTCTTTGGTTCCCAGGCAGTGATATTTAAGCCTTAATCCCAGAGTTATTGGTCATTACTTTAGTCTTTAATCATCATGAGAGACCAATGAGAGGAGCTAACCCTTGTATAAATCACTCTGTAATAAAAGAAGCAGTTAATTTTTTAGATTATTTAAAACTCAGAAGCCACTCCTGGTCAAATCCAGAGGGCTGTTTGCAATAATTTGGGCAGAGAAAGGAGGAACTCAGTTTGGTGTCCTGAGTCCCCACGCCTAAATAATTAGACTTTTTTAATAATACTTGGCATTTCTGTAACAGCAGCTTCTACCTGAACATCTCTTAGTTTTGCACAAGCAGTTCTGCTCTGGTGTAATTCACAGCAATGAGTTTTATGTTTTGCCGTCCCTGGCTTGACTGATGGTTTTCTCCCATTTAAGTGTATGGAAAAGCAGGAGCACTTGCATGACACCAGCAACCTGAACTCAGAGCCTCATTGCCCTGAGGTTCTTTATCATATCAGTGTATGCTGATACCAAGGCAGCCTGTCTTCTGGCTGCCTGGGGGCTACCTCTCTCCCAGTGCAGCATCCAGGACCTGGAAGGTATTGGAGTGAGCAGCTGCCTGGTTTTGTTGGGAAGGTCTCTCCTGTGCTCGCACCTCCCGCTGCGGCATTTGGGAGAACCCAGGGTTGTTCCTGGGATTTCTGGGCACAGGGTGCAGTTCATGTGCAGGAATACACTAGACTCGATGTGACTGAGAAGGAGAGTGCTGCATGCAAAGATTTTAGAGGGTCCCAACTGCTGAAGAGTTGATTTTGGTAAACTGAGGCACGCGAGAGCGTGGTTTCCTGTAACAAACCTGTGCTCAGCAGGATGTAATAACCAGCTCTGTTAGGCAGAGAATAGGGTTTAAAGCCCAAGTTATTTGTGCCAGAAGAGGGGAAGGGAACTGTGCAAATACAGGGGACACTTTTAGGGTTTGTTAGTCATGGGCAGTAACACTTCAACCAACCCTATAACCAAGACTTTGCCTGCTGCTCTCACCTCTGGGCAATCCCATGCTCCTTTCATCCTTTTCATCCTTTCTTTCTTTTTCAAGCAGAAAGCTTGAAGAGAGCTACCCCCTGTTTGAGGGATGAGCCTTTCCTCCGCAAATGTTTCTTTGGGCAGCAGTCACTCCGCCTTGGCACGTCTCGAACCTCACTACTATCAGCTTCGCATGAACTTATGGGAAAAAGACACTCCACACTTGCAAGGCTGAGAATCTAATGACTTCAAAAGTGTCTTTATGTCATTATATTCCCATTAAAGTAATAATTTATCACTCTTCATTGTACTCTTAATGATGCTTGAAAATAATGGGCTTGAATCAATACTGTGTCCAGTACAAATGTGGTGGAAGAGCAGGGAGGACCTTAGCAAAGCTGATTGTCTTTCCCTGATTTTTGGCTGATTTGTTGTTTTGACAGACTATCTGTTCTAAGGGCAAGCTCCTGCCATGCAGATTGATGCTGCTAAGGGGCTCAGTGAGACCCAGATGTTGCTTGCCCTGTGTTGGATTTTGGTGCATCTGGGGCACATTGGGCTAATAGCACATGCAGTGAAGACTTCATCCGTATATATATATATATATATGTATACATAAATACTCCTTTTTGATAAAATCTCTTGCATACCTTGGTTATTGAATATTTTAAAAAAGCAGCAGCAGAGCCTTGGAGCAGCTGTAAGGTCTGGAGCGTGGGGTTTCCAGAGGTTAATAAGGTTCATCTCCCATTTCCCTCTACTTCTCTGTGCACAGTGGAAGTGCCTCTAGAAGATGGTGGAGAGTTAGCGTGCAGAGCAGCAGTTCGGTGATAAACAGGAATATTTCTGCACTTGTGGCAGTTTTCAGTGCTCTGATTTCTTTGACTTCATTGTAGTTCTTGTGACTGGAGTTACTGTATCTGGACTCAGGATGCGTCCAGGGCTGCAAACCCATCCTTTGGGGAGAGGCTGGGATAAATACAGCCCAGAGCAACTTGAACCCTATGGCAGGTTTTTGTGGCTATGTGGTACCAGAGTGGCTCAAGCCAGGGTCCGTGCAAGATGTCCATAAGCAGTTCTGGAGAGTATTTTGTAAAGGCATGAGAAATTACACAGCTTGACTCTACTCTGGCACTAAGCCTACCATTACCTGCAACTACACCTGTCAGAAGATTGATTAGATTTTGCTTTACCAGAATTTCCTGTCCAGTGCGGTCACAACAGAAGAATATCCTCCCTCCTTCCACTCCCTGAGCCCTCATTTTCGGTACTGAGTATGGCACTGCAAAGCTAATGCCTACCGTGATAGCGGGAGGTGGCTGAGGCATCAAATAGCTTGGAATAAGGAATGCCATCAGCCTCCTGACAGCATCCTATGGGAGGGGAGACACAGTTTTAGTTTTCTATTTACCAGACTGAGGAATAAAAAGGATACTGTCCTAATTATCTGGTGTGACCATTCATCCTCCTTAGCTCCATCTCTGGCAGCAAATAAAATGAGCCAAGGGCTATTTTCTGGCCTTCTGGTGAGTGACTGAGCATTGCTTATGTGGGTGAGTAGGGTAGCCATGTCCAATCTGTTTGTTGGGAAGAATCCCTTGCTCGTGCTAGCTCCAAAGTCAGCATAGGCTTTGCCTGGGAAAGTGCTGCCAGAATTGTGACAAACAGCATGGTAACAGGTAAGCAGCAATGGGTAGTGTTCCAGTCTGTGCCATGTTCAGTTTAGCATTGCAAATGTTAGATGGTTCATTTCTCTTCAGCATCCTATATATGAGATTCAAACAAAGAGGAACTGTATTTATAAAGGAGATTGTTGATGATCTTTCAACTAAAAAGTCTAATAGATACAGACTTCTACCCCACACTTAGGCTGGAGAAGGAGCCTTTGCATTAGCCTCCGGTAGTGTTTGGGGGGGAAATGCAGACCCTTCAGATGGAAGATACCAAACACCTTTGGATTCAGCTGTGTGGCAATGAGTAGCCTCCAGGCCTGGACAACTATTTGGGCAACCCCCCTAAAGCTGGGCATGGAGAATTTGAGCATACAGGCAGGTGACCCCAGTTATATAGTACTTATTTTTTAGATGTTTGGCTCCTAGTTCACATATTCCTGGTTTGGTCGAACTGGTTTTGTTAAAGAGATAGTTAAATCAGGGATTTAAAGACTTTACTTAACACAGCTCAACCCAACTTCTGTCTATTACGTGACTGGATGTGCTCTAGAAATCTTTCAGCTAAAAACTGGGCTTAGCAAAAGGCTTCCTAGCAATACAAAGTCAGGTAAATGACACATAGGATACTGCTGGGGCTTTGACTCAGCCAAATGGGAGTAAATTAGTTGCTTTACCATTCATGTCTGTCTCTTCACCCAATTTCAGTTAATTAAATGCAGTGAAATAGTCTATTTAATTATTTATTTATTTACCTATCTTGTCTTTTAACACAGGGTTTGTTGAATATTGTTAAAATCAGCTGTCTCCTATTTCATACATAGCTCCAAAGGAGTACTCTGTATAAGTAGACCTACTTGTTCCCATATCCACGGTTAAAAAGCAAATGCACAGATACATCCGTATCTCCAAAGAGAAGATCTTTCCCCATGTGAGACCTGATATCACAGCTCTTAAAGCACAGCTTCACTGAAGCTGAAGGAGGAGCTTTAGGAGGATGAAGCAATACTTATTCTGATTTCAGGCTTTAAAGTATGGCTTATAGTTTCTGGAGTGTCCAGGGATAATTTGTAACATTGAGTATTCAGGGGTAAGTATATCTCCTTCATGCTTTCATATCTCACACCATGATTCCTGCCTTCTTATGGGAAATATCCTTGAGTGTCATGGGAAAACGCATACTGAGGAACTTGCATTGTATAGCCAAGCTTGGCTGTATCCTTTATTTTTTCATTAGTCACTAACCATTTCAATTAGAAAGAGCATTAGCTCACAGATCATAAATTCAGGAGAGGAGGTGGTATCTCTCACTGCTCTGCAGTGGGATCTAATGACTTCTTTGCTGCAACAATAGAGAAAGCATTTAAAGTAATGTCCCTTATGGATAGTCTCCAGCACATGTGATGACTTTTTTATAGTACTCAGTATATTTAGCAATGAAGGAGAGCAAAGTGTAAGCTCTTCTGTTAGAAAGAGCAAGGTTTAAAAAAAAAAAAAAAGTAAGTTTTTTTCTTGCTGTTGTGCCTTGTCATTGGACAGGTTTGGGACCATCTCACCTGTCAGAGCAGGAAAAACACAAGCCTTCCTATTGTGTAGGAGCTTGACCCTAGATGTTATCTACCTGCAAGCTTTCTGCCCGGCATAGCTGGTGTGTGCCGGAGGAGCGGTGGTCCTGGGGCCCAGAGCCTGGCATCCAGGCTAGGAAGACCGTGAAAGGCAGAAGTGAACACATGCATTTGGTGAATCGTCTGTCTGGTGCACAGCTTAATCTCACCTTAAAATACACCTCTGCACCATCACCTGCCTCCTGCTCCTGTGACTCCTGTACAGTGCTGTCTGGTGTCCTGTTCCATGGTGTCTGACTTGAGTTACACTCCTGGTGCCTCTACGAATAATACAGCAAATACATATGGGAAGAGCAACGTATAGTGTCCCTTCCCTGCCATCTTAAAGCAGTGGGAGCAGAGAAGGTAAAACATTTAGATTCCAGATGTCTTTATTTGCCAAAATAAAAATTCTTGCTATAAAATATCTACAAAATGTAATTAAAATTGCCATTTATTTTTCTCAGTGTTGCTAACATTGCTAGCAAAACTGAGTCACTTGGTGCTGCCAAATATAGCATTCCAGGTGTAAAACACTCTCAGATGTTCATGACATTTTGCACGTAAATAGTGAGTCATTGAGAATGATCTGGTACTATCCATATGCCTGCTACAGAAATACTGCGATGAGTGGGAGATCAGTATACACACATGACAGGATAATGTTTAAGAATGAACAAAATGTGTTTGTGCATAGTTCCTAATAAAGATACTGAATTTTGCACATACTGATTCTTCTGCTCTCAAGACTGTTTTACGGAGGAGGGTGACCATGACCCCCCATCCCCCTGCTTGCTCCTCCATCTCTAAATATCAAGTCAGGTGTTTGGATTTTTTTGTCATAGTATGTTTCCCTTTTCCAATTCCTTTTTTTTTTTTTTTAACTTAGCTTGTGTGAGGGACTTGTAAACCATGCTGCACTCTAGATGACATCTGAATATACTGCTGGTAACAGCCCGATGCCTCGTGTGCTGCTGTCTGTCCAAGACAACCGTTCTCTGCCGGTCACCTTTTCAATCCGCCTTTCGGCTGCTGCTGCTGCTCTGCACCAGGCAGCAATACAGGCTGTGTTTTCAGGCATCATGTTTTCCTGGGAGAATGGATGTGTTTCTGGAAAGCATGTGGGAATAGTACGCCCTGCAATCATGCTAGCCCCGGTGAAAGGCAGCGCTGGCTGAAATACAAGCCACTCAGTTGAGATGAATCGTTTCAGCCTGACAGACGTAAGTCTGTCTTCCCATCAGTTACATGAGGAAAAAAATGTGCTCTGTTGCTACGAGCGCGTGAGCTCAGCGTCAGACCTGTGCTGAACCGTACATCACGGGTAGTCAGGCTGGTCCTGTGCTTCAGTAAGGCCCACGTGGGCCTTTGAGCCAACTCATGCACCTCTCCCACCTGGCACACATGGGGCTGTACTGCTGCCTTGACACCCCTCTGTCTTCCTTTCTTCATCTAATGGTTAATCCTGCCATGCTCCCTTTCACCCTTGTATCTCTTATTTGAGATAGTAATAACATTTCATCTTCAGACTTTGTCATGCTCGAAAAAGCAGTGGATGGCTGGGTACATTATGCCTGTTTTCCCTTAGTCTTACTGAATGAAATAAGTGCTTAACTTCTCATTTGCCTCTCTGTCAAGCGAAATACACTGAATTTTTCTAATGCAACACCACTGACCTGCTTGTTATACAGTTTTCTTTGCTTTCTCCCTGCTTTCTCTCACCACAGGGTGTTTCTTCTTGTTATCACCTTCTGCACTGCATCGTTTACTCTGCATCTCCACATCACTTCTCCTTCCACCTATTCCCTCTCTTTTTTTACCCATTTCCACTTTCTGCTATTTCCTCTTCTTCCTTCTCCTGCCCATGGATTTCCCTGATGTCTTACTATGTTGATCCTCCTGTCTGTGCTGTAGAGGAGTCAGGCCAAAAGGCAGCTTCACTGGGAGGATTTATAGAGACTCTGTAAAGATGGTGGTCCCATCAGTGCTATCAGGAGTTCATTAAATAGTAGTAAGGATAATAGAGTCTGTATGAAAGATCGTTAAGCTGGAAACATGATTTCCTTATTTTGGATGAAGCACAAGAGCATCCCTATTTCCTTGTTCAGTTCTGTGTTTGCATCTGTCTAACTCAACAAAATTAAATGATGGGATGCTAGGCATTAATTATATTTCTAAAAGTGACAAAGTGTAGGACTAGAAAGGATGAGAAGAGGTCACCCTTCCACACTGCAGGAGGATTAAATAAATCTTGGCCACCACTAGCAGAAGTTTGTGTAACATCTTAGAAGCTTCTTAGCTTGTAATCCACTGCCTTCTGAGGCAATCTGTGTAAGAGCTCCATTATCCTTCTTGTTAGAAGGTTTGTTGTCTGTTTTCCCTTTCCTATTAGCTAAGATACGTCTCTGTGCTGAAAACCAAGATGCTTGGGTGGGTTTTTTTTTTCCCTCCATGGACACAACAACAATGGATCAGAATTCTTTCTATCAACCTTTTAGACACTTGAAGGTGATTAATGCACATCCATATACCCACAGGCCAAATAATTTCATTCTTTCTTCATCAACCATGTTTTTCAGCACCTCTATCACTCCTGTTGCTCTGCTCTGGGGTCCCTCCTATTTGTAAACTCTTTACTACAGAGCAGTGCTGAGCAACAGAGACAGGGCTCTTGCTGGAGCCTCCTCCTGTCCAGGTTAAGAGAATAATTCCCTCTGCGGCCTTAAGTAAATGATGGTGTATAAGAAGTCCCTGAGTGCCATGTACCTTGTTTGCAGCAGTGCCACAGGGTTTTTCTGCAGAATACAGTCACTGTAAAAATCTGTTTCCGTATATGATGCTCTGGCTTCTCCACATCAATTCTCTGCAGGGACTCTCCCTCCAGGTTTGCAGTACAAGGGCAAGTGCCTTATTTTACTTCAAGAGTGAAACCGTGAACGAAAGTGGAATTCAGCTCGGATGAAGTCCTGCCTTTTTATGCCCACCAACAGGTGTCTGCCTGTTGGCAGGGTGTCTTAATTTGGCCACTCCAGAGGTATGGTGAGGTTCAAGCTCCTGGTACTGTTGGAGCTGCGCAGGGAAGCCCACCTCACCTCTGGTCAGCAGTCCCAGAAGCCATGGGTTTCCATTAGACTCTGTATCATGTATCCCAGCCCAGCCTGGAAGCCCGCTAAAAAATCTCAGCTGTATTAGTCACCTAACTCTGGACGACTGAGCTGAGCCCTGGTGCCTGCTACAGGGTGAGCTGAATCACTTGCCGGGAGCCACTGACTGTGTTGACTAAGGAGCCATACAGGCCTGTGGAGGTCTTCTGGCCAGTCGGTGCGTTACATCTCTAAGGTTGCATTTAGCTAGTGGAGACACAGCACATGCCCCCCTGAAGTCTGCTTCCATGTGAGATGCCCTTGATTACCCTGCCAGGCAACTGCAATCTGTAGTTTACAGACTATAAGGGCATCACCTAAGTGGTACAAATATATGCAACTCCATGGGCAATGAGTAGTTCCCCTATTTGCTGTTCTCTCTCTGCTCTGTCAACTACATTGATTGGTTCTCCACAGACTACCTAGAGCTCAGCTCCATTGTCCACACAGGGGTGCTAAGCATGGTTTGAGTTGCCTCTGGATGTTCTTCTGTGCAGGAATATGTACATGCTTTTTTCTTGTGAGCAAGGAAATGTTCTCCTTCCAAGAAATGCATCTGTTCCAGAAGGTTGTTTATGATGCTGAGGCTGTATTCGTTCCCTTGGCATCACTGACTGGGTAAACAGGTAGATCTTAAGGAAGAAGCACTGGTACTTTAATCACCATTACATTAACTCAGAACTGCAATAAACTGGCAAATTAGGCTACAAATTTTAAAAGAAAAAAAATCATTAAAATTTAAACTAAATTAAAAATTCACAGTCTCTCCAGAGGAGGTTGCTGGAAGTGATGGAACCACATTTCTACAATGTGAGAAGTTGGAGAACTTACAACTTTCACAATGATGGTGGAGCCTACTTGTGGGAAATGTCAATGATTTGTGCTTCCCCTCACTAACTAGGCAAGTTGTCCTGTCTTTGGCTGGATGGAAGCAATCCATTTTTGACAAATCAGTGTTGGATGTTTCTTATCACTTTCCTTTCCTTTAGGTATTTATGTATCAACAGTTTCATTATTCAGTCTATTTTCTTTCCAAGCACCAATGTGAGGCTCGCTCATCTGGAATTCACCTTTCTTTTTACCATAGTACTCTTTGTCCTTTCTTAATCTTGTGGTACTTTTTCTCCACCAGATCTTAAAGATAATCTCTTATCATGCAACTATTGCTTTTGGTAGTTCCTGATGTACCCTACGGCATATTTCATCAGTCCCCACTGGCTTGCAGGCACCTAACTTATCCAAATACTATTTAACTTGTGCTGAGCTGCTCTTCTTTCTATGCACCATTAATTTCAATTAAGTTGATAATCTGGTCGTAGCTAATTTTTTCTTTTTTCCTTTTCTTCAGTCAGGTTGAAGCAAAAAGGCACTGTACCAAGCAAGAAAGATAAAGCCATCACACAGATAAAGCAGTGCAGGTACATAGCTTAAGAGTTACATAGCAACAGCTGGCCATGAATTACAGGGAGAAATTATCCACAATCTGGATGGCTCCATTCAGCTAGTAAGTGGTACTCTTCTGAAGCTAAAAATGACACAAAAATCAAAGGGGGCCTAAAATTTTTAACAGTGCTTGAAAGGAAGGGAGGAGTTTGGGTAAGTGAGGCTAATGTGAGTTAGTGAAAGGCTGACAGCCTGCCTGTCTCACAGAAAGGCAGTGAGACAAAGATGTGGTGACAGAGTGAGATGTTTCTAACTCTAAAGGATGAAAGGATGCAAATTTATGAAGATGCACTCAATACCCATGCATTTAGCCTGAGTGTGGTTGTTAGACTTTGTTCTGAAAGCTTTGTACCTTACAGGAATAAGTAAATAATGTTTTGTGCTGAAGGGGTTGCTTTTGTCATTGCAGATGTATGCAGCCACAAGCAGCTAAAAGGCAATTTTGCAGGGTCTGGGTGCTTGATGGACCTATGCAAGCAGACAAAATGTGAACTTGCAGGCTTTAAGGAAGCTTTTGGGTTGCAGAAAGGTACCCAGAAAAGCAATGCCATTGCTGGTTGGGGAGGAGGGATGATGAAGGGGTAGAGCCCTTTGCTTACCATGACATAGGAATCCAAAGACATATTTAGACTGATAAAATAACATATGAGTAGGGTGGGTTTGCACATAATGGACTTTTTTTATGCAAGCAAGACAGAAACATTGATTTTGCATTCCTCTGTTTCTGTAACTTTGCATTTGCTTCAAAGTGGATCAACGTATTAGACTCTGGATTGAATTCCTCATTAAAATATTTGAAGACCGATTCGTTTGTTTCAGAAAGATGCAAGGGTATCACTTAGGAAATTAGTGCTTGAGGCAGGGATGTCTATCTATATCTTTGATAATCCTGTTACTTAGACTGTGAACTTCCTGGGGCAGAGGCCGTCGATGTATAAACACAGAAGGACAGCAGTTATGGCCCTGAATAAGCTTTTAAATATTTTCATAATCAAGTAATACACAGCAGGTTTCAGAAAGACGGATTGCCTATTTTGGAGACTGGTTTATTGTATGAATTTGTTATACCATTCCCTCGTCCTGTAAGTTATCGGTGTTTGCATCAGCCTCTTAAGTTACAAAGAGATTATAAACTTATCAGTGCAAGGGAGACTTTTATTACACACATATAAACCAGCAAACATTATACTAGAGCCAAACATTACCACTGCTCACTTCATTAATATAAACAGCAACAATAATAACGATTAATTGATTTAGGGCAACACAGCGGAAAGTAACTCAGAGTAACAGGCTGAATTTAAAACTGAAAAAGTGAATCTGATTATCAGCACAAATTCCTTACAGACTTTGATCAGGATGTGGCACAGTGTCCCAGGAGAAGTGGCAAAACAGCTATCATTTGTGGCCTCTATGGTCAGATTGGGTAATATTCTGTGTGGAACAATCAATCCTGTATTAGTCCAATGGGAATGGACAGTGATTTTCATCTGTAATTTCAATTTCAAAGACAGATAGAGTGTATGTCTTTGTGCAGAAGCAAGTGCAGAAGTTCGGGAAGGGAGTTTTATACATCTCCTGAGACAGCAGAGCTTTGGCTGGAATTAGCAGAGAAGAGTGCAGGGGCATGAGGGAAAAAATGATGGAGATGCCAAGAGCTCTTTCTATTCAACCACAGCTGGATCAATCGTTTGTCTTCTCAGATCACCTGGAAACCTATGTAGAGACCTCCTGCAAATGTTCTGATAACAGCACCGAGTTGGTCAGGGGTCAGACCTTGCACTTTTTGTCTAAACAATGAAAAAACAAGTAATGAGAAATTAATGAAGGGGCTCAGGCTGAAGGAAACAGAGGCGACAGAAAAAGAAGTAGACTAGCCAAGAATGTAAATCACATAAGAAAAGATTTAAAAACAATTTAACCTACAGTCAGGCAAAGGAAAAAACAGGTGAGAAACACAATCACATCAAAGTGAAGCTCTAGAAGCATAAAGCATAAAGCCGCCCTGCTTGAGACAGTTAGGAAGAGAATAGCTACAATATGCATTTCTCAGGTCTTTTGAGATGCATACAGAGAAGCTGTACTGATTTATCTGAAGGTCAATCCAGCCCTTCTAATGGAATAAAAGGATATTGATGAAGAAGGTGGATGTCTGGTTGTCAGGACCACAGTACAATTAATAAGAATAAATGCACTTTTTACTTGCAGAACATGGAGAAACTAGTTTGTGCCTCTTGATAAGCAGCTACAGTTTGAGATCTGACCAAACATCAGACAGATGTAGATGTATCTTCTAGATATCCAGCTAGTCCAACCCTCCACATAAGATTAGGGAAATGGCTCCAGCAGGTACTTACCATCTCAAAAGAGATGCTTAAGATAGTACTAAGAAAGAGCAAAGTATCTGGAGGTCAAAACACGGGGCATGTTATAAATCTTCAAGCACCCTCACAACTGAAGTCTCTATGTGATTTAACAGTTGTTTGCAAACTCAGCAGTTTGGAGGGGTATGGGGTTTTGTGTCAGCTCGTAAAGTCCCAGAGTCCTTCTGTATGTGTGTGAAATATGAAAGAGGATGGGTCCTTGTGAGTACTCTCAGTGTGAAAATTGCTGTAGTACTCAGATGCATTGGATGAGGGTTCAGCTTCACTCCAGCGTGCCCTGGCTGGCCACCAAACAGCACAGTGGGTAGCTTAAACTGCTAAATTGCAGAAAACAGGATGAAGTTTGAACAAGTGAGCATAGGCTTGTGCTTATTAGCAGGTTTACCTAATAAGAATATAGATGCTCTTCTAATTACTCTAGCTTGAGTATGATAAATTAGCATCAAGAATAATTAGCATCAGCTAATAGTTTCAAAAGACAACACAGTAACATGGCAAACAGAAGAAAGGCTATTTTTACAGCCTTTTGCTTTATCAAAACATAGAACGTGATGTGGTCCAGTGAGCCCACTGAAGAAGAAACTGTCATATCTAAAATGAGACATCACTATACCAGTTACAAGTAGCACTGCAGTAGTATGACAGTCTAGGGACATCAGCCCATCTCCTGAGTATATCATATAAACTGTAACAGACATCAGAGTCCTCCAGGCATTAAAAGTGCAAATGACAGCATTCTTCCAGGGCAAGGAGGAAGCTATCCAGAGCTATATTACCAAACTGCAATATTAGACCAAAAGGAGTCACAGCACAACAGAGGAAAACCAAAGTGACATTGTGTCAGAAAGCTCTTGGCTTTGCAGGGTCTCAGCCAGTCCTTACGTGGAGGGAAACAGTACGGTCATGCCCCATACCAAAAGATGAATGAAGGCATACAGGGATTTTTAAGGCTGCTGACTCTCCTTCCACATTCTGTGCATATCCACAGAGGAACGTATTACAAAACTAAATATTAGCACTGCCATCTCTGGAAAGCAAGCAAAGAAATGTTGTATAGAAGAAATTCTGTGGCCAAACTGCACGTCAGCCTGACCAGTGACCTGGAGCTCTGAGTTGTGCTGTGCGTCAGACAGTGCAGGGACGTAGACACAGCCCTGAGCAACCTGCTCTAGCTGACCCTGCTTGGAGCAGGGAGGTTGGAAGAGATGTTCTCTAGAGGTCCTGTCCAATGTCAACAATTCTGTGATTCTGGGTATATTCCAGGGAAGCTTCTAAATCACCAGCTTGTTTTCATTTGTTTGTTCTTGTGGTTTTATCTGTGGCACGGAGAACCTCTCTAGGAATTATTTTTTTTAAATCTTGACTTCGCTATGATATGAACTGGAGACAAATACCAGGACCCTAATAAGTTTGGGAAACCAAAGTTCATTTTTTGAATAGCTTCAATTCATATGCACTTAGTGAGCCAAAGTATGTGATGTTTAATTAAACTTTCAGTTCAGTGAGAGGTTTCTTGGTCAAAGACTTTGGGAGCTGTTCTTCTTGGTAATGCTTCCAAATTTGTGAATACAATTGAAATCAGCTGCTGAAAAATCACCTTGTCTGCTTCATGGTAGCCTGCACTCATACAAAGGCTGGAGTACTATAGTGAGAAAGAAACAAAGAGAAGGAGGAGTTAGTTAACAAGGTTATGATGTTAAGTGTTCTTTTATTGGATTTGAAATGTACTGGAAGATATCATTTACTGATACACAGAAATGCAGGACAAACCACAGAATTGTACTGCAGTGTGAAGAAGGGCTGTTACAGCTGAAATCAATGCTAAAACTAATAGAAAGCATGGCAGTGTACAATAAAATTCTGGCAAAGTTCGAGCACTCCCAACCTCATGATAAGTGCAGGATGCTAGAGATGGTCTTTAACAGTGATTAAAGACTACAGATAGATGCTTGGAAAGTGGGGAGATTTTAAAATCCTCATGCTGATCCAGTGACTGAGAGCTTTTCATTAAAGCATTAGGGACAAGTAGCAAGAGAGCAGCCAAGGAGCAGCCACCTGTAATGTGAACCCAGGGATGGTTTGGTGCAACAGCTGAAATCATACCTGAGGTTGGGGTCATCAGGGCTTATCACGTGGTTGGGACCCACCTAGGGCAATGTCCCAAGAAGTGTCTCTTTCTAGAGCCACCTGAGAGGGATTTTGGATTCAAGTCTTGACATACATATAGCAGGGAGGCTTTGATGCCCAGTAACTATGATTTCTGCTATTATAAGTTAAACGCCACAGGCTTTGCATTGACCTGACAGTCAGCTTAGTCATTCCAGACTGATGGCTTGTTTGCCTAGGCTGAGCTGATTTTGCCCTTTTTTTTTTTTTTTTTTTTAAGGATAGCAATTGTCTAGCAGTCAGGTAACTATGGCCTATGTCTGTTTTATATCAGCTTTAGTATATAGTGACAACAAAGAGTTACAGTATAGATTGAACAGTCCATGAGTTCAAAAGAAAATGTGATGTGGAAGAGTACAGACATGGGATGGTACCAGAGGTTCCAGACTGTAAACACAAATCTTAAAGATCAATCAGTGGTCACTGCAGAAGTGCAGCCCTGTGTTGTCCAGGTAAAACTAGTTTTGCAGATAACAAGAACAGAAAAACTGAATAATGAGCTTAATCACAAGAAAGAACGTGTTAAGAATATGTATAGAAATAAAGCCCAGCAGACCCAATGCTGAGGAAGAGCAAAGCACCAGCATCAACACCACGTGCCTCCCAGAAGAGACGATGAAGAAAGCCCCACCACAAATATCATATTACTTGTGGCAGACATCTCAGCCTACTGACAACACATCACAACCCACCACCCAGTCTTCCTGAGTAAGGTTGAAATGGTCAACCGTAGCAGACGGACAGACACTGGAAGAATGAGCAGAGTACCAAAAAAAGGGATAGATATAAAAAAGTTGGTGTTTCCTTTTTTTTTTTTTTGGGGGGGGGGGGGGGTTTT
>JANZLQ010000029.1:48019294-48034573 GCA_026212715.1 Elanus axillaris | reverse complement strand
GGTGATGTTCCTTGAATAACAATTGTAACAGCATTGTTGAGACTTCTTTGTATTAATTTGGACTACGCATGTATAATCTGATGACTGGACTAATCATTTGGATGGACTACTAGATTATGAAAACATTTAACTGGACTAACAAGAACTTCATATAGCTCCATATCCATATTATGTATGCTCCATTCTTGCCCATATCAAGATTTTGAGTGTGACAGCTTAGAAGATGATCACAAATTTGTAAGAAGCACCAATTAGTATTCTGGTTCCTGCTTTTCCAATTCGCTGGGCTTCACACATGAGACTTGTGAGCTAAGTAGTGGTCTGGAGAGAGACTATATGGGAAGTTAAATGTGATTTGTTTGTTCTGGGGAATGGGGATACATTGCATGCAGTCTTAGCCAGCAAAAATTTACCTGTGAAAACATAATGTTGATACTTCTGGCTACCTTCTTGTCTAGTTTATTATCTCCCATAAAAGTGTGTACATTAGGAAAGGAGAATGCACTTGGCTCCACTTTCCTTCTTCAGGTCTGCTTTCAAGCTTCCCAACTTCTGGCTGCAGCAACATTTAGACAGAAGCAAAAATTTTAAAAGGGGAACAGAATTAGCCCCTCTTCCTTGTGCAAGCAGTTAGTGAAGACAAACCCCACATAAACAACTCTCCTGAACTTGAAAAGAGAATTTTTGTACCTATCATAATTGTTAACATATTTGTTGTATATAAGTGTAAGAGGTCATCTAGCCTTCTTTTCTACAGACAGCAACTCATTTGTAATTTAGCATGCAATAGATGCAGCTGAAATTATTTCTCATTTTCATTAGAATAGAGGGCTCTGGTAGGATTTGTCCCTGATATCTACAGTGGTGCAAATGGAAGGCAAAAAACAGAACAGGTCTGCTCTGATGAGTCTCTGCTTACATAAGGGATGTTGTTCGAAGGCAGAGAGATTTGAAGGTGCCTCTGAAAATTATGCATCATTTTCTTTATTGTATGAAAGCAGCCCATAAGCTGATTACCCCCCATCTCCATTGTATTTCGGTCTCCAGTGTAATTTGCCTTTTGCTATTCTTTTATTCCTCACATATACCTTAGAAGAAGATTGTGTATATAATTTTTCTTTTGAAAAACTTAAATCCTCTTTTTTCTTTTTAACTTCTCTTGCAAACCTCCCCCCCCCCCAATCTTTCGAAAGCCATACCCACTTGTGCCTGAAGCAATTTCTGAATATTTTGTTTTCAAAGGCAGGTGAAAAACAGGGCAGAGCAATGGCATGAAAGCCTTAAACATGGCTGGACTACTGTTGCTCTGTGTGTGTGCATACAAAAGGGTGCCAGAGAGGGAGTGTATTTATCGTACGCAGGGAAGTGGTCTGCTGATGGTTTTAAACAGCTGAGAGGAGTCAGGTAGATCCTTCAGTAGGCCTATGCACTGCCTCAGAGATGTTGGCTGCTGTCTTCACAATACTTTTCAGATCTTTTTAAGTCTACATTTTAAAAAAGATTCATGTTAATATACACAAGCTGGGTTCCCAAAAGGCCTTGGTGATATATTGACATGTATCGATTTTTGTTTTGACTCCCAATCCAGAAAGTCCACTCCAAGCTCTGATTTAGGAGGATTTTAAACATTAATACAAAATGTTGACTGACTTACTTCACCCCATAAGCTGCTCTCATTAGAAAGAACAATTGATTAAAATAACTACTTAGGCATTTCCATCCTTCTTTTTGGTATTGAAAACTCCCAGCCCTGGCAATTCTCTGCCAAACTGTAAGCACATATCTCTTGTCTGTTCACTTCAGTGCAACTCAGTGGACTTCAGGCAAACAACAGCAAAACACATCAGAAAAAAAAAGGACAGAATTTTAAAGGAAAAAATAAATCAATAGCCCATTTTCACAGGGGTTGAAGGGCTCGTCCTATGGACTGTGTTATCTGTGGAAAGGATTCTGGCACAGTAAATAGAAAGTCCTGTAGCAGAGAGCTAACTCTCTCTTTTAAAGACCCAGTTCCCACAGTGCTGTACTTAACTCAAATCATCATGTTAACAGCCAAATGCAGGGGTTTGGGTTTTTGGGGGTGTTTGTTTGTTGTATTTTTTCTGGAAAAGTCATATTTCCTGTTTTTATTGGTTTTTAAAAGTGACACTGGGACTGCTGAATCTTTCCAATCATTAACCATTACTGTCTGGATGGATCATTCCTGCTTAGGAAAGTTAAGACCTACCTTATAGTATGGGGAGTCATTCTGGTGCTTCTGGGAGGGCAAAGCCCTGGGAGCCTTCAGGAGCATCAACTCCTTATTAGAGGTAGGGCTGGCCCAGGATTGTGTTTCCCAAGGCTAACATGAACCAGCCAGGTCAATCAGGCTAAAAGAGTCAAAGCAAAATACTTTGGTGGCAAGAAAGCAGCAGAGCCCAAAGGGTTAGAAACTGCACAGTCCATAACAGCCAGGGAGCTGGAAGGCAGCATCAGCTGGGCTGCCCAAATGGCTGCAATTAACCTCCTGCTGCGACTGGAATAGATTACTTCCCCTCTGCTGCCTCCATATTCTTCCCCAGTCTCTGCACTACGTATATGGGTTGTAAATATTTGAGGGGCTGTTGTTCGATGCTATTTAGACTGTGTCTGGCATAATGGGCCCAGGAACTGTCGGGAAAGTCCTGGTGGCCAGCTTGACCCCAGGACGGTCTGGGGTTGCATGCACTGATCCTGCATGAACCAGCAGCTGCACATTCAGGTCCTGGAACTGTTCTTGCTCTTTGTGCTGGGAGTACATGAACTGACTGAAGTTAGCCTTAGGAACTGGTAGTTCTGTGAATTTTTCACTCCCATTTTATCCTATACAATGTCCAAGAACAACAGTATCATTAGTCTGGATTTTCCCACATTCATATGCAGACAGAAGAAACATGCAGTTAAGCAAGTTCCTGGGCAGAGGCATAATTTGAGGAATGTTAAGGGTCCTGTCTGCACTGTCCCACATTGTTTGGATGGATGTGGTTTGTCATGGTTATTGCTGAAAGTCAATGCTCATCTGCTGCTACTCCGAGGTACTAGCAGCTCCCCTGGCTTCCAGCCCTACAGCAGAGCAATCTTGCTACCCAGTGATAGACGGGAAATGTGGACACCATAGCAGGAATGATGATATATCCTCTCTTTATTTACAGGGCAGATGACTGATCTTTCAGAATAAATAGCACAGAGGGAAAACATGAGATATTCACTTATCTCCTCGTAAAACACTCCCCTACAAAACCAACAAAGTCTCTGCAGGTTAAGATCATGGATTCTTCAAACCTGAAGAGAGAGGGCACTAGTCTCCCCAGTGACACCAGCCATCATCCTTGGTTGTATAACTGAATTCTTCCCTTGTACAATCCTGTCATGATCAGCAATCCAGGCTGGGCAGACTGCACTTTGAATAGCACAGAGCTCTAATCTTTATCTTTCCAAACTCAGCGCTGCTGTAACCTTCATCTCTGCTGACAGAATAATTTCTATCCTCAGCCCCTCTGAGGAAACATCTCACTCAGGTCAATCCAATAATATCAGGGAATATTTTGGGGCACTGGGATTGGTGTCTCTGTGCTGCTGAAGTGCTGGAAGGCTCCTTGACATGCTTTTGGTCCATGACAACCAGCATCCTCCCAAATGATTCCTGGGCACAGGTTGGCACTTAGGACCTGCCAGGGACCATGCAAAGGAGGCAGTCTGAATGCAGACTAGTACACTTCGTTATCACAGGCATGGAGTGCACCATGCATGCTGGCTTCAGTATGAAAGAATGTACCCAAGCATATTTAATTTATTTGTATAAATTTAGCCTGATTAAATTCCAGAATGTTTCTAAAGTACTCATGTTTCCTTGATGATGCCTGGAACTGAATTGATCTATTCCTGTTGGTCCTGATAAAATCCCAACTCCCCTAGCCATTCAAGACAAAAATGAAAAATAAAAGGCTTAGGAACCACTCTATGGCTACAGCACAGCCACTGGTTGACAGAAATTGTGAATAGGTTTGCTGGCCCCAATAGAATGGCTTAGAAAAACATCAGAGACAACACTGCTGCAAGCCTAACATTCATCGGTACATCTGATGAGATGCTGGAAATAAGCACTGATGTTGCCAAGCATCTGTCAGTGGGTATAGGGAGGCATTGGCCAAATAGGAAACATCTGCATCTTCTCCAAACAAGAATCAGTGGAAAAAATTAAGAAGTCTGGAAATCAGGCTTTTCTTTTAAAAAGACTCGTGGGTCTGAGGGGGCACAGACCAAAGGATCTGTATACTGTCAGAAGATCCATGTAATTCTCATGACCTCACCATAGGACTATATTATGGGAAAGCAAAACCTGGAGATGGCAATACAAGACACAGGAAGAGGACAATTTAGAAGACCTGGGCATAAGTGACTCTGCAGGGTAGTTAAGTAGCACCAAACAATACAGCTAAACGATACAGCAAACTGTTGCTGGTTTAAGAAGTTGTTGGAAGGAACAAGCCTAAACTCAGATGCTCATCTTGCTACAGTGGTGCTATCAGTAACAACAGGGATTCACATGTCATGCCTTCAACTGGTGCTTCCATAAGGGCTGTTGTCAGGGACAAGTAGATCTTAGGATGTAACTGGAGTAAGCCAAGTACTAGAAGGTTGCTAGTCTTAGCTGGACACAGCAGTTTTGGTGTCACAGCAGAGACATGCTATAAATCTTTTCTCCTCTCCCTGCCTTTCACTCCTCACCCCCAGGGTACCCCATGCTGCTGTTGTTTGATGGTTGGTCACAGAGTCCACCCTCCCTGCTACATCTCTGTTAACTAATTTAGCCCACACCTGCATTGTTGTCATCTCCTGGATCTGGTAGGCTAGGCTATCTCTTGGCTTTCACTGCTCAGAAACTTTGCTTTGTTCCCTTTTGGCACATAGTTGGTAACACTGTCAATGGACCAGGATTAGGACCATTAAAATCTCTGATACGACTGGACTAAAACTTGCTGCACTTTCAGCATGACATTATGAAGGTTCTTCTACTCTGCAGTGAATGTTCATAGTCAGTGTATCTGTGTGGGTAACACCAAAGGCTTGACATGGCTTGAAACACCTCTTGCTTCACATACCTCAGTGTAGGCTACCAGCCCTCCTTGGACTTATGCACCCCATCATGCACTGGAATTGGGATATAACATAAATAACTGGGCTTTTAGAAACCCAATATACCCAGAAACCACATCACTGATTCTGCTGAAAATCAGACAATTTCTACTTAGATGCTGAAACACAAATGTGGTGGCATTATTTTAGGAGTCAACACCTTAATTGCAGGGCAGGCATGATTTGAGGATTTTGGGAGCACATTCCCCAGTGAAAACAGAGCAAAGACAAGGTGAAGGACAAGCAGGTCACAGAAGAGAAAGAAAAAGAATGAAAGGATGAAAAAGGTGCATGATGGGCAAAAGATAGGTGGAAGAGGGGAACTCATTAAAGATGGGTACTTAAAGTAAGAATACTTCTCTCTTTAAAGAAATAAGAAGAATTTAACACATTCACATTTGCTTTTTTTGCCATACAGAATCTGTTCAGTCCCTAAGTGACTGCAGTAATGTTGACCCTAATCTCCTACTTCTTATCTCTGTAAGATTTCTAAGCCTTTCAGTCCTCCTGAGCTAGCAAGGCACCTGGTCTCTGCATACACTGCCATAGCAGCTTGAATACACAGAGTGAACAGATCTCATCAGGAGGAGGAGACACTTCTCAGGAATGATAAAACAACGAGCAAAGCAAGAATTGCCAGGCCGTCTGGTAAGTGTGGAAGCGATGGGTTTTTTATTGATTGTACAGGAGACTTGCTTAGAGAGATGGCTGGTAATTTTTTACTTTTAAATACATTACTCTGAGAAAGCTGAGAACAGAGCAGGAACCGGTGCTGATAAGAGGGATCAATGCAGACCATGGATGGAAAGAGGTTATTATATAAGTAATAAGACTGAACTTGGGAGCTAATCAAATAAAAAAGACATTTTCTAGTTGGGACATTGTACAGGCACTTGATTGCCATAGTAATGGCAATGGAGAGATTAGAAACAATGAACTGTACAGCAAAAGCTGGCTGAAAATCCCTCCTAGTGGAAGCATCTATTTAAAAGAATGGCTAAACCAGAACAATTTTCTAGAAGAGATATATTTGAGGATATTTAATAGGGGTTGTGAACAGGAACCAGTGATCTTTGGAGCATGTAAAAATTGAAACTAATGCTAGCAAAAGATGCCAGATAAGCTTGCAACCTCAATTCTTCTAGTTATTACTAGCAGGGTGACAATTTCACACAGCTGGAAACGGAATGTCTAGGCTCTACAAATTTCTGCACCTGCAGGGACCATCTCCCATTATGCAATATGGTTGTTCAGTCTTTGGCATCTTTCTCTGAAGCACCACTTGGTGTATAAGCTTTAGAGGAAGAGGCCTGTAGCTGTGAATGAAAGAGAAGTATTTCCCCCCAACTTCATTGCATCCCCAACAATGTCTAGTCTTCCTATTCAGTCCTCTAGGATGGGTGCAAAACCCAGGAGACCTCTACTAAACTCTATGTGTTTTTAAAAGATCTTAGAACTACAACTTTCCTGTGTCCTTTCTTACTACATTTCTTAGGATTATTCTAAAAGTAAAGCGTGTTTATAGCTTTTCATGATGTATTTGTCTTCTCTACTGAAATCCCTGGTGTCTTCTGATAGATTATAAAATTGCTACTACTAAAATAGACTAGCTTATCCAGTCACGTAAGTAACTCTAAAGCCAACCTACTAATAACAACCACCATCAGCTTTTCATTACTGGGGAAAGGTTTCAGGAGAATTTTAAGCCTGATTTGCCTAATTTCCTTAAGGAGATCTCCAAGATCCAAGAATTGAACGAAGAAATTAATGGGAAGCAGATGAGAATGCTGGTTTTATTTCTACAATACAAAAAGGCAGCTAAGGGGGAAAATCCCACAAGAAGGGTATTAGACACAGGGAATTTGTAAGTCTTACTGTAAGTCTTTTGGGGTCTTACTGGGCAGTTTTCCAAATGAGGAAAGCACATCAGAAGCCTGTTGGAGAAACAAGGAAAGAGATGGCATTTTTGTTCTGGTTTCAGTGGTGCTAGTCATGTTGTTTTCCCAGCACATCGGTACTATAAAACTAGAAGAGCACACAAAAAAACATGAGAGGCCTGAGGTAAAATGCTGAGGCTGAATCTGTGTGTTGCACAGGGTGTAGGGCATGTTCTCTACCTGAACTACACAAACCTTCCATAGCTCAGGAGCATAAAGAAACTCTTCAGGACCATGCTGTGAAACAAAACCTGCACATTGGTGATGTGGGGTGCTTGGTGGCTTTGCAGGTGTGTGGTACTACGTGACTTCTTAGATGAGTCCGGAGTAGACTGGCTGTGCTGCAGTCATACTGTTTGAGACCAATTGTGTTGCTGTGGTCACAGTACAGCAATGATGACAATGTTTTGGGAATGTTTCCCCACAATCTGACAGAAGTAAGAGACAGTTAGACAAGAACCACTCCCCCCACCCCCATCCACCCACCCACTTTCCAGTCAGCACCTTATTTTTATGAGATGATTATTTGATCTTAGCCGTATATCCATGGATATGGATATATTTATTTAGTCCCCTTTCAATACGGGAACGACACCAAGTGAGTTTAAGTTTGCTTTTGGTCCTGAGTCTGAGCACTTGGAGATTAAGAGCTGAGTTCTCTGCTAATTCCCTCCTTTTTTTGTAATCTGCCATGAGGGACTGGACCAAATGTCCTGCAGGGCACCAAGAGGGCTTGATTTGTCATTTAAAGCAAGTAAATATCTGCAGCTTAAGCCCAGTGTTGGTCTGATATGGCAAGAGGAACTAAAATCCCTGTGTTTAGTATACAGTTTATACACGTCTCCAGTACACAAGGTGTTGTTCGTTGCTCTGAAATGGCTAAAGATCATCTTGAATGATGCTAATGACCTTCTCTGATTCCCTTTAATTCCTTCACCCTTGCTCCAACACTTCCTGGGAAGGAGATGCTTAAAACCAACCCTGACCAGGGCCTTTACTGGGGATAATAGGACACACATGGTACCAACTATGTAATCAAAGCAGCAACGCACATACCATCCAGCTGCCAAATGAGATGTGTGGACAGCATGGTGGGTTGGGCAGGATGGAAAATGAGTAATAATTCAGACCTGAAGTAGATCCTTTAAGGAGATAGATCATCAAGGTAATTAATAACAGAAGCCATGGAAAACATTCTCCATCTCACTATGACATATGGATTCTTAGGTGAGGAACCTAACCAGGGATAAAGTGCAAGGCCAAGAGACAGAGAGTAGAAGTAGGACTCTCCTTTCTGCTACTTGATCAGAGGATAATGTTAAGAAAAATCTTGTTTCAGTGAGGCGGCCTTTTTATAGGTATTATGTGCCTTCCTGACTCACTTTAGGTTTCTCCATGCCTCTATTTTTTTCCACCAAAAGCAAAATTGTCAGGAAGGACAGCCAGCACATGGATCCATTGAGTGTGGACCCCTTCCCCTAAAGATGTTCCTAGAGATGGAGAGTGAGCAGCCACTGTTCCTCCACAGCCAATGCCCTGCAATGCCTGTTCACATGTATTTGCCATTTTAGCTACCTTTCTGGGTTACTTATTGGATATGCTAATAGCAGCTAAAGCCATCTGGAGGAGCTGATATTTAGCTATTATTCAAGACTATGTGAAAGAAAAGAAACTATATCTGAAGATGATTAGAGATCTCCCCTTCTGTCCCCTGACCCGTTAAGAAAGTGCCATGTACTACTAGCTTTAACTTCCCTTCCTATTATGCTCTGATAGGATTTGCCTTTCAAAACACTCTGACAAGATAAGACAGTAGGCTGCTGAACTGGAATAAGTAATATGGGCACACAGAAGATGTGTGTGTGTGTGTGTGTGCGTGTGTGTGTGAAGACACACCAACCTGATAGCTAAGGTAGCCCACTGTACCTCTCATCAGAGAAAACCAAAAATCATTCCAACTCTTGTAGGGGGAAATTGCCTCTTTCACAAGTGAATTGCAGGGACCAGGAGCAGAAATTATGGTGAGACAGTGCAAGGGGAGACACCGTTCTGAGGAGATGGGCAGAAGGTCCAAGAGCTAAGAGCAAGCTAAGGTGCTAAGAGCAAACATCTGGGTAGTCTGGGGTCTTTGGGAGATAGCACTGTTATTGGTGACTTCTTTATGCTGAACATAAAACTGTTGGTATAGACAGAGATACTTTTAACAGAGCCAGGAGGCTCATCCTATTAAACCTAATGAGCGTACAATTATATTTAATGAGGAAAACTTGGTGATTTTCCAGAAGATCAGGAGGAGGCACGACTCTACTAACACTTGAATCTGAGGCCTTGCATGGAATTTAGAAGGAGGATACGTTTCATATTCACCCTTCTCCACTTGTAAGGAAGCTTGATGGGACTGTTTGCATGTATGTAGTGACCCACACATATAGGTGTTTACACTGGATCCTCAGCTAAGGGACATACAATAATGCCTGAAAGGGATATGGGTGGGAGGCTTCCTTGTTCTTTAGCCACACATAAAATTGGGTGAAGACTACATGCAATTTGTAAAATTGTCCTGGTGAATTTGGTAAAGTCCCCATCTTGATTCTGCCTCTGTTTAAATCAAGGGCAGTATTATCATTGATTGTAAAAGGTGCAGGATCAATGCCTCTTAGGATCTGGAGGGAATTCCCAGGGTGCACCTCTGTGTTGCAGCAGACACATCCAACTTCTGATGATACTGAGGATTTCCTTGTTGGGTTAGTTCTAACATGCACCAAAGTGAACAGAAAGATTCCCACTAAGAGCTGAATTTCTGAGTGCAGTGCTATAGTCCCAAGGGCTTAACAACAATAATTTGTTAGGAGAGTCTTCAAAACACATGGATAATACAATGAACTTGACTGGTGGTATGAACCATTCTGGAGAAGGCTGTGCCATCTTAGCTGTAGCTTTAAACTATGCTCTACAGAAAGGTTGCAATTGCCTCCATGCCCTGCTGCTCATGTAGCAAGGGAAGAGGTCCTTATGAATTCGAGGGAGAGCAGCTTACCTGGAGAAGCACGAGGCTGCCCTAGTCCTGACATTGTGCTGGAAAACTGCTATTTTTCTAGGCTTTTTTTGTTCTTTGCAGTGAAATGTGTTTAACTATCAGGAGAAAAGCTGTTTTCTTTCTTAACTCCTGAGTGCAAAGCAATGGTAGTAAGTAAGAGAAAAATAAATAAAATAGAGGTAGGTGAGTAAGGTCATCAAAATTCCTAGGGAGCTGGCAGGACTGAATTCAGAAAGTCCACAATTAAATGAATGGATCCCCCTCCCAACATGCACACTTGGACTAATGGAGGCATCTGCAGGTAAGGGTGTACTATTCATTGGCAGAATCAATGGTATGACACTAATACATAAAAATTCAGGTGCTCCCAGGCTTGGTAGAATAGGTGCTCCTTATTCCAATAACTCTACATCGTTTCTTGTAAGTCAGGAGACAAAGGGTGAAGCCAGTGCTGTAGCTGAAATGAGCTTTCGTCTGTTTTAAAGTTGGTTGTCTTTTGTCCAAGAGTTGAGCACAGAGTCAGAGTGAAGCAAAGGGTCTCTTTACATTTCCAGATTAAGTAAAGTCAGCTGCTAAATTTGAATCAAAAAAGCAGCTCTTGACTGATGGACTAGAAAACGGTCAAAACACAAGTCACAAGTGCCAAGATCTCATACCTCGTGGTTCAGAAGTGAAAACTGCTGCTGTATGGACATTCAACGGTACATTAAGTGTCTCCAGGGCACCATCAGTGATCCATGTAGCCAGGAACAGCAAGTTCTGCATGAGATAATTATTCTAAGATTTGAAAACAGGACCTGTTGCAATTAATGCAACAACTGTATTTGTGTCCTACATGCTGAAGAGAGGACAGAAGAAATGCAGTGAAGGATCCATCAAGCCTTCAATGACCTTTTAGTAATAAACTAGGTAGCATAATACAGCTTAGCTTCCTGGGTTCCTAAGGATGGGGAAAATCGCTTGGTGCAGTTCGATTAGAGATGTGTGGCCTTTTTTCAAACCCACCAACATCAAAGCCAAGTATCTCTTCAGAGGTATTAGCACCCAAAAAACTGCATGGGTAAAAAAACCAAAACCAAAACCAAAACAACCCACCTTTCTTCCTGCTGGGATCAGAAAGTAATACAAGATCCTGAAACCTGATCCAAGAAACTCTTAAAAGCACCTGCCCTTCCAGAATATATTGGCTGAATGTTGAGCCTGAAACAAGGCCAGAAAGTCAGTAAGCTCCCATGAACTCTGTATGGGAGCAGGGACAAAATTTTGAAAGTGTTTTTAGCTCCTCATAGCACACTGCTTGGCCTGGTACTGAGTGTTAACAGGAGCGTCTGGTTGCAGCCCTGAGTCTAATGCAGTTATTTGGCTAAGTTTTATTATTACATCTTTGCCCCCCTGCCAAAGAACCTACCTGGTTATATTATGAAGTCTAAGCTGCAGGAAACACAAAATTGCCCAGCTGGTTGTAGCTAGACAGAGATGCCGCAAGGAAGAAATGTGATAAGAATTTAATTCTCAGTAGTTCACGGATAAACTATCTCCAGTTTTCTTCAGCTGGGACAAATTGATTGGCGAAGGTATTACAGTGTAACTTGTCTACCAAAGCTCTCCCAGCATGCTTTAACCATTCCAGAACAACTCCTTTATAGAGAAGCATGAAGGAAAAGGTATCTTTGTGTTTGGATTTTCTTCTCCAAATAGGGGAATTAGTCTGAAATTGCTATTCTGGTTGATTCCATTTGAATCTTTAGAAAGGTGCTTTACCCTGTAGATCCAAAGTGGAATCTGTTTTACAGTAAATGTAAAGTGAAATAATGGTGAGAGCAGTGAGACCCAGTGAAGTCATTAAATCATTTATACCCCAATTCAGCCTGTTTTTGAGAGGTTTAAATGATGCACAGCAGGCAATGTCATCCTTTAAGTCAAAGGAAACACATTCATTTACTCTAAGTCACAGCATCTGGGAAGACTGGGATCTATCTGCTTAGTTTTTTTCAAGGGGAATTCTCTCGCCAGAGAATTTTTTTCTTTGTTGGGGATGATTTTTCCATTTATTGTTCAGTGAACATTGGTACAGGTTTTGGCAATGTCACCATATAATCATGCTTTATTTGAATGGGTAGACTTGAATGGGCTTTGCTCCTATGGTAACAAATTTTTAGCTGCAATTGTTCTTAGCTTTTTGAAGATGCCATTAACCATTGTTCCCAGCAGCCTGGTTCTCTGTGTGGCTTGGGCTTTCCAAGACTGGATCTCAAAAGTGTCAAGGTTACATCGTGCAAAGAGAAGGAGAGTGAGTGACTGGGAAAATGAGATCAAGTCTTTTTTTGCCTTTTCCCTAATCCTGGACTAGGCAGAGGCCAAAGCAGGTCCAGCAGAGCTTATAGCAGCTAAAAGGCTGCTGCAAATTCTGCCAGCCTCAGTGGTTCCTTGTGGAGGACCATGCCAGCTGGATCCTCTCTGCCCCATCCTGATTCCTCTCGGTAGCAATATGCCCTTTACTCAAAAATGAGCAAAGCGCTCACTGTGCCAGCTGCCATAGGGATCTTCGGCTGCTTCTTGAAGGCATTATCTCTGGGACTACGTCAGCAAACCAGGTGGAGTTACAGCTAAGATTTTGGCAATATCTGCAACTCTGGTGCTGTGTTTAAGGTCACATTTCTGTAGCTGTGCTTGCCTTCATTTAATCTTGTTTGCTCTGACGTCAATGCAAATGTAGCAGCAAGCCCATGCTGTTACATGCTCTCTCTATTATTATGGTTTTTTCTCTCTTAAATCATGGCTGGTTTCTTACGACTGAGTTAAATTTACTATGGAGAGGGGCGGGTTGTTTTAACCGTGCAGTAGCTAGTGTGTTGGTGTATTCTATCCAAATACAGAGTATCTGCACTTAATAATTGTGTTAATTGATTCTTGTTATAACAGCCAAAAAGCTGAGCTCATTGTGAGCTGTGTGTGCCTGTATCCTGGTGCGATTCAGTCCTGAATGCTAATGTATTAGTCCTGCCTATTTTATACATAAACAATTTATTACCTTCATAGGAATTAAATTTTCATGACATAGATTAATGTATTCTGCCTACCATCTGGAAGGTCCTACAGCGGTCTCCAAATGGTGCAGGGATCCACACGTCATCGAAGTGTAGCCCTTCCCAGAGCAGAGCATAGGAGCTGAATAACACTGCGCAACTTTAGGACTATTGGGCAGAATGCAATAAACCAGTGTCCTGCTGAAGCCAGAGGTAAATTTAGGTTGGAAGAAGATACAGTGATTTTCTCGAGCAGCACAGCAGATTTAACAGACTCTCAATTCTTGCAAAATATCTAAAGGGCATCCCTTGATTGCAAGGCATAGAGATGTTCAGTGACATGTCTATGGCTGTGGAGCAAGTCCGTAGAAAAAGTAGTAACAGTTCCTACATCCCCTGCCTGCCCACTGCACTGCTTTATAAAGCAGCTTCTGTTTGAAGAGCGAAAGGGAGAAGAGTCAGATAATAGGCTTGAGGATAAAAGAAGTGACATCAAAATCTTTCAACATCCATGTCATTAGTGGATCAGAGGATAGGCTGTCATTGACTCTTCTGGCCTTAAACGCTACAGCATTCAACAAGGAAATGGTAAGTTTTCAGGGAATTGGAAAGCTGTGGACTTTCAGGTCATGTTTAATCATTTTTTACAAAGAAGCTCTATTTGTAATACCCCTGCTGTCAAAGCATCAGTGGATTAACAGGACTAGCAGGTAATTCTGCTTTAACATCAATACTGGTATAACACTATATGCTGCCTACAGCTTAATAGGAATATTTGAAAAATGTATTCATGGAGTGACAGTATGAAGTGAGTAATAGCCATAGAATGTGGGTAGGAAAATTATCACAAAGGATAGAACAAATATTCAGGGCTCATGCAAGCCATTAAAGAGATGGAGTCTCCTTTGCAGGCTCCAGTCCACTGCTGGCTCCCTAGTCTGAGTTTCCCTCCTTTACCTTTAGCCTCAAAGTCATTGAGGTGGGAATGGGATCTCCTGGGAGACAAGTCACCCAACTGTCTGAGGTACTGTCTGAAGTACCTATTTTCAGAAAGCTTGAACTGGTCATTCTCCATTCCTGTTGAGGGTGCCCTAGACATCCAGCTCTGATTGGACTCTAACAGCTGACGAGCGCAGAGCTGACTCTTGTGCATTGTGCACATCCTTCAGATAGCTCACAAATGCCTTCCCAAAACCTTTCCTACTATAGGGAATCCTCTAGTCTGATGAGACTATGCTGGAAGCAACCCACTAAGTAAAACGTGAGGCAAGCCTGGGCTAGAAACAATCTCAACCCCTTCTGTTGGAGCTGTGGCAATGAAAACAAATTGTAGCAAGGGGTAAGAAAGTAAGAAGGGAGCTTATAGCCTTGTAGCTGGGCATTCAGGAAGATTTTAGTACTGAAGCCTCTTTATATTAAATTGTCCTTGTCAAAGGGCACCTCCAAAGTGCCCTTACTGCCAGCCTGTGTAGTTAGGCCAGTGTTTCACTTTGGGCCTAATTGGTCTAACAAACCAAAAAAGAACAATTCTGGCAGGAGTAATGACCCCAGAATGCTGTGGAGAGATGGGGTATGGGGGCTTGAGGGTCTCTTTTCGAAGAAATGAATTGCCTAGCCTATATGTTTTAAGAAAAGATAATGGCACTGCTGACACCTCCTTTTGAGAAGACAGGGATGCTCATTTTTCTGTTCTGAAAAAAATATTGCAGGGGAGAGCTGAGACAAGGTGCTTGTCTCCCCGGGTATTTCTGAGTGCAATGGATGAGTGGCATCCAGAGAACAGGCAGATTGAATGATTGCAGAGCTGCTCTCACTGCCTCCAAGGTGCTGGCCTCTGTTATCAGTGGGATAGTGCAGGCTACCAAATTAATTCCTAGACATGAGCTTCCACTGTAGCAGATAGCTCCATCTCTCTGGATTTTACAGTGCCAAGCTCTAAATTAAGAAAAACTGGCAAGGGAAGAGCTCAATCTCTTTGTCTCTGCAAGTTCTGCTTGTGCTGCTATCTTTGTGGGCATGTAACCTAAGTGGGAGCTGGAATTTAGCAAGGGATATTGTATTTTTAATTTCGGCTTCACTCCACTCACAGCAGTGAGAAGATTTAGGCTACTGCTGTAACGTCCCC
>JANZLQ010000029.1:47993091-48005781 GCA_026212715.1 Elanus axillaris | reverse complement strand
GCCGTTGGAGCCGGCTGGGACCGGCTGGAACCGGCTGTGTCCGGCACGGGGCAGCCCCGGCCTCTCCTCACAGAGGCTGCTTGGCACGTTCTGCTGCCAACACCTGGGCATGGGCACCCTGTAGAGCCAGTATGCTCCAGAGTTGTCCCAAGACACTCAAGTGGATGGCAGGGACCATGCTCTGGATTTACTGTTTTTCCAGAGGCCACTTTTTAGCTGCGAGATTATTTTGCCATCTGTGAAAAGATGCAGTGGCCATGCCAATGCCAAGCTGGATGCACAGACAGAAGCGCTACCACTCTTTGCAGATGGGAAACCCAGTGATAGTCCCTGGTCTAGTTACCCAACCAGCAAAGCAATCTCTGTATCCACAGGCAGCAGAATGTAAAGCCACCTTTAAAAACCCCTTAGTCCCAGCAACCCAAGACTGCTGTATTAGGAACAGAGGTGTGGAAGATTTTTTTTATTTTTCCTCTTGAAAGTGAGCATCCTTTTTCATGTCTTTAATTCAATTAATGTTTTTCCATCACTGGGTTTCCCCCGTTCATCATTTTCTCATTTTAGAGATCTGTCAGTGGAAGGTAATGAAAATGTAAGCAAGCCAGGGTTGTGTGGGCGGGAAGTAAATTTTGGTGTTAAGTTAAAAATCACAGTTTGAGGTCTGGGTGCACTTCCAGTGGTAATTCACTTGGTAAATCAACCAGTTTGTCCTATCATCAAGCTCTCATTTCTAAGCAGTGCTGCACCAGGTTTCTGCCAGAGACTATTAAGTGAGTCATTATTATTTCAGCCCCATTAGCTAATGGGATACACCTCTCTACCCAAGTAAAGATGCTAATCAGCTTCGCCTTGAAAGGCATATATTGAGCAGAAAGGTATATTCAGCCTTTCACTTCCAAGATATGGCTTCCTACACCATTACTAAATAGCAACTTGAAATTTGGAGCAAAGAGCAGGGCATTTGGGGGGAGATAACCTAATCCCTTCTTTACCTGGCCATAGTGGCAAGTAGTAAAGATGAGCTTGGGACCAGGAGCCACAGATTCCATTAGGAAAAGAATACAAACACAGTCCAAGTTTCCTAGCTGAACATGATGGTCAGTTCATTCCACCTGCCTCCTCCTTCATTTACCTTTGAAAACTGAATACATGCTGTGAGGTCACTTAGGTGCATTTGATAATTTCTCCCCTGGCCTTAGTTACAAAAGGATCAGACTTGGAATTTCACTCCCATTCTGTCAGAGGCAGCCAAACCTGCTGGGTCTCAGGCCCCAGAGAGTTTCCTCTTCTCTCAGCCTAATAGTTGCAAGGCTGCTGTGGTTGTGTCCCCAGGTCCAGCCTGGAGTGAGGCTGAGCATATGTTCCCAATAGACACACACGCATACACATGCACACACACACACACACACACATACAGACTCCGCACATGCCCAGACAGACACACACAGACTAATGCAGACAGAAATTACGTTTCTTTTTCTTGACATCCACACGAACAAACCGAGCACACACAGAAGCATGAACAAAGATGGCTTAATCCTTTCCTCCCCTCTGGCTGATCAGGATTGAAGGCTGATATTGGAATATATGCACATGATGTGGGTCTCTCCAGCAGCTGGGACCCCCATCCTGCCCAGTGTCCAACCCCTGGACCATGGTCTCCTCCAGTTGCTGGCACCCAGGTCTCTTATCCCAGTTGTGAGCCAGCCCACCTGGCAGCTCACTAGCATTGACAGATTGCTTTGGGTTTGTGTGGTGGGGTTTTGGTAGCAGGGGAGGGGCTGCAGGGCCAGCTCCTGTGAGAAGCTGCTCGAAGCTTCCCCGGCTCCAAGCCAGACCCGCCTCTGGCCCAGGCCGAGCCCATCAGTGAGGGCAGTAGCGCCTCTGGGAGAACAGATTCCAGAAGGGAACTGCAGTGAGTGAGGGGATGGGAATGTGAGAGGAACCCCTCTGCAGATCCCGAGGGCAAGAAGGAAGGAGGCGAGGAGGAGCGGGGAGGAGGGGATGCCCCTGCAGCCCGGGGAGAGAGGACCCCACGCCGGAGCAGGGGGAGGCCCCCAAGATGGCCGCCGTTCCAGGGGAGAGCCCGCTGCTGAAGGACTGCAGCCCATTGAAAGGACCCAGGCCAGAGAAGTTCATGAAGAACTGCAGCCCATGGGAAGGACTCACACTGGAGACATTCATGAAGGGCTGTCTCCTGTGGGAGGGACCCCACGGTGGAGCAGGGGAGGAGTGAGGAGTCCTCCCCATGAGGAGGAAGGAGCAGCAGAGACAGCGTGTGAGGAACCGATCCCAACCCCCATTCCCTGTAGAGACAACTGGGAGTGGAGTTGAGCCAGGAAGGAGGGAGGGGTGGGGGCAAGGCGTTTTAAGGTTTGGTTTTACTTCTTAATATCCTTTTTTTATTTGATTTGTAGTAAATCAAATTGGTTTTGTTTCCTCCCCGAGTTGAGCCTGTCTTTTGCCCATGACCATTATTGGTGAGTGATGCCTCCCAGTCTTTGTCTTAATCCATGAGCCTTTCTTTATATTTTCTCATCATCCCACTATGGCCAGTGGGGAGAAGTGAGCAAGCGGCTTCATGATGCTTTGTTGCTGGCTGGGATGAAACCATGACACACATGCACACTTAGTATAGAGAGAGTAGTTGGAAATCGGATTTCATGAGGATATAGGATAAACTGTAGTGATCAAGCACTGTCTGTGTGAGAAATATACTCACCGCTAACATGTTAGCACATGTCCAACTCCTTTTCTCTTCACTTCTCTGCTCTTGTTTCTCCCCAGTTCACCTCATTCCCTCCCTTTCCTCACCTTCAGTTCTTCCTCTAAATATCCCATAATACATTTTGCACATTTCCATAATCCCCTTAAAACCTTCTATTCTAAATTTTACACAGTCCCAAAATGCTCTTTCCATGTTAAGTCCTGGATCCCTTTAGGCAACAAAAACATGGCATAGCTTTCTGGCGAAGGAGTCTTTGGTTGGCTCCTCCTGGTGGGTTCCACACCAGGACAATGTTCTTGTCCTTCTCCTCTGAAGGTCTGAGGAGCAGCTGGTTCAGTGCCCTGGTTTTCATTGGTTAGGTTTTCATCATGCAGATAGATAGTGAATCTGTGCTTAACTTTTTGTGCTCTATCCCAGCTCATCACAGACATTTTCACATCCATCAGCATTTAACACCTATCTAATGGCCTACTTTTAAGAGGTCTATGCAGAGTTTCCTCATCTTCTTTTCCAAGCTGTTTGTTTTTCATAAGTTTAAAGCAAAATTTGGATTTTTTCAACGTATCGGCAAGCAGGTCTGTCCTGCAGCCCTAGAAAGGGTTATTGCAGCAGCACTCCAGCAGATGGCTGGCTTCTGTCATGAATAAAACTCTCCCAAAGAAAGCACGTCGTGCAGCACCACATTTGCAGGAAGGACCAGAGATTTATTTCCTTCAGCTATTGATTAATACAGCAGCTCTCTTTCCACTTTGGATTTGTTAATGGAACTCAAAATAAAAACAAACAGCTCTGTGCAGTTCAGGGAAGACAAATATGACAAAGCAAAGTAAATTGCTGACATGAAAAGATTCACTATCCCTTAAATAAAAGCCACTAAACTTCATTCGTGTTTGAGCTCTTCTTTTTAAGAACTGGTCCTGCTAACGTATTTAACACTTTTATTCTGGATGGATTCTCTTTAGGTCACACTAAAATAAGTGATGTTCCCCTTCCCTAGAAGCAAAGGGAAAAGGCTGTTTGCTTAAGCAAAGAGATTTGATTTGTCTCAGTAGGAGAGTGAAAGATGAAATAAAAAAGGGCAGGTAAGATGATCTTGTAGCTCTTGAACATTCAGATCTGTGAATTCAAGTCAGTGTGCTCAACAGCAAAGCAAGCAAATCTTCAAAAACTGGGAGCCGTTGGACTCAGGTTGCTTCTGAGAGAAATGTGCCCTGAAATCTTTCAGCTTTCAGTCTCATTACATGCAAAAAGTAAGTAAATCCTAATTCTTCCCAACTACTGAAGTAAAACAGGGAAAAAAGAGCCCTGAGTCTAAGTGTTATAAACGACATATATGGAAGCTTATCCAGAACTGACACACAGGTACAATCACTGCCATCTCTGCAATAGCTAAGCTGACAGACAATTTGATGTTTGCCACTGCATTCAGTAAAGTGATGAGGTTGTGGCCAGGGAGCCACAGCTGTGGAGTGAATACTGTAGCACAGTGAATCACAGAAAACAGGGCTTAAGGGACTTCCAGAGACTCTCACCTAGTCCATGTTCCTGCTCCATACAAGTCTGTCCTAGTAGTGCTTTTTCATATGCTAAAAAAAAACCTCAGCGAACCCCAAACTTTCCAATAATAAAGATTTCATGTCTATTTCAGTAGCCTTGTGAATACTGTTTTTTTCTCTGACAATTTATCTTTATCTCCCTAAAGACAACTGAAGTCCATTGCTTGTTGACCTAACCCAGATGGGTATGCAGAAAAATCTACTACCTTTCTCCTTTCAGCAGCCTCCTACATATTTCAGGATTTCTGTCATGTCCACCCTCAATTTCCTCTTTGCTAGGCTAAACAATCCATTCCTTTCAATCTATTTCCTTAGGTCATGCTTTCCTGCCTTTTGAGTATTCATCCAGCTCTCTGAATAGTGTCCAGTTCAGCCACTTCATTCATGTAATGTAGGGCCTGAAACAGAACACAGCACTGAGTGTTGTAAAAAGCTCGTGTTTAAGAGTACTGGATAAACATCTTTTGGTCTGCAAATGAAAGCACCTGTTCTGACATATGGCTGCTGTCAATTCAACATGTGCCTTTCTTTTTTGTTTAGTGTAATGCCCTCTCCAGGTGAAGAGGTGAAGGGATTAAACATATTTGCCTGTATTCCAAGTAACTGTATAGGAATTTATATTTGGAATGTGAACCAACCCATAAAAGTACTTTGAAAAAAATACTTTGAAAAGTATTTCAAAGGTCCTCTTTCACATCCCATCTGCACCACAGGAACAAACAGACCCACAGGTCATCCAGGGCAGTATTTTCTGTCTGACAGTCATCATCTTTGATATTTAAAGAAGGTACCATTAACCTCATAGGCGATCACTGTGGGATGCTGTGGACATGGAAAAAAGTGTTTTAATTCTGTGAGAGACAGATTGGCTAATGCTTTTAAGTCTGATCATTTATGTCCCCTTTTAAAAGCGTGGTATAATCCTCACTCATGAAGCTTGTTCAAGTTCTCAGACTGCTAAATTGTTGGGTCCAGCAATCCGTCACATCCCATTAAATCAAGTTATTCACCTTCCTTAAGAAGTAATGGATTAGTAGATAGAGGAGGAGTGACATAAAGGTACTTCATGACTTCTGCTGGCTTTTGGTAAGACCCGATGTGACATTTTCAGATATACACCAGCAAAAGATGACACATGGATGACAGACTGCAAAATGACTCCCAGAAGTATTCAGTCAGTTTGAATGGAGACACTGAGTAGGCTCCTAGCAGAGTCTGTATTGAATCTACAGTTACTGAGTTATCTTCATTAAAATCTTGGATGATGGAAGAAAGTGAATTTTGGTAAATGTACAGCTAACACCATGACAGTGGAAAAAAAGCTGAGATTAAATTATTTCTCTTTATTCATGCTTATTTATGAATGGATGAATATGTGCAGTTACTGACATAGACTTTAATACACAGACTAATTAGAGAGGTATGAGCCAAAAGCAACAAGGCTTGCAAAAGCTTTTGAGAATATGAAATAATCTTGCTTGTTTAGGCTAGAAAAGATTGCTTAGGGGGAACCCAACAGCACTGTTCAACTATCTAATTAGATAATTTCTTTGTTTTAAAGAAGTAACAATTAACTTTTCCCAGTTCATTCTGCAGAGGCATCATGCATCTTAGTTCACAGCAAAAGACATTCAGAAAAAAACTCTCTAACTTTAATAACTGTCAAGTATTAAGAAAATAATAAGAATCTCTGAGGGCAATCATTACCCAAGACAGACAGGCTTCCACTGGGATGGTCAAAGATAGTGGGATCATTTGGTGGCCTACATGGCAAATCCAGTCCATGAGGCACTTCTATCTAGTTCACAGTCTTCCTCCTGTAGAACACTAGAAGAGCTATTTCAGGAGTAAATGCCATGTGAGCAGGTTAAAGCCATTTCTTGAGCCAGAATAGCTGTCTGAGAGTATTGCTCACATTACATTGATACTGTCTCATCAGGGAGCTTCCAAAACCGTGAGTCACCTGTGAAGGCAGCTGAGGCCAGATGGCACAGATATGGGTTTGAGTAGAGAGATCATTCTAGAGAACTGTGACTTTCTATATAGTAATTAGTTCAGAAATAAATCACTTGCAGAGCTAAATGTTCATATTTTTCCTTATCTGTGTCAAGCCAGGTTCGCTGTTCAGACAAGCGATCAGGTATAGTCTTTGCCACCTTGCCACCCAAATTCCTGCTAAATGGAAGAACCCTAAGAAGCTGTTTATGCCTCAAACCATGGTCACATTAAATCACAGGTAATCTCACCAGTGACATAAAAATGTAACTTTTAGTGGAGATGAGCAGAAGCTTTGTTCCCTTAGTGGCATGTATTTTAGTCATTCATTTATGGGGGGGAACTTATAGTGGCTGATAAAATACATGGAAATGGACAGTGAACATAGGGAAGGTTCAAAACCTTTAAGACTCTTTAGTCTCAATGTCCTGGCAACATGCATATTTTTGTACCATGAGGTGAATTCTGTACACACTTGCTGCTGACACTCATGGAATGAAGCTCACTGATACACCATGTAGCATTACCACTCCTTTGAGTTTTTAAATGACACTGCAGGCTCCTTCTAAGAATGTTTTGGAGAGAATATAACTGTGCTGCTGTGCTCACTGCTGATATTTTGCTTTGTTTGTGATAGGAGTGAGACATCCTAAAGTCATCATAAACTATAACACCTAACTAGGATTTTCAGTTTAGGAGAGGGGCACTCAGCACTGACAGAAGCAGGGGAAGGTCTCAGGCTCCCTTTGAGACCACCAGTTAGATCTTACAGAGAGGCATTTTTGAAACTGTGTTGAACAATTCACTAAAATTAGTGGGCCAGTTTTTGTCTCCACTGTAATACTTCTTTCCATCACTAGTGAGAAGGCTATAAAAGCCCATGAAGAATCTGTTGTGATGGGGCTTTTCACCAGGACCCACATAACCAGTAAATGGAACATAACGGGCAGAAAAGACCAGACAGAGATCGATGTCCCAACTGATGAAGCAAGAGCAATTCTTTAACAGCTCTGGCATTTGGGAGGGCAAAGAGGTGGTGAAGGTCAAATCTGCCTTCCCATTTCTTAGCTGCACTTACTGCTCATGACTGATTGTTGTGTCTGACACTTACCACATTTGTCACTACCAGAAAAGGGTCCGTCCTTGCCCAAGCTAGACCCCAAGTACAGGTGCCTTCCTTCATGCATGTCATAACTGAGTATTCTGGGAAACCCATGCCTGAAGGTCAGACATTTATTCTGTGCATAGGGTAGTTGAAAGGACTTGATCAAAAATGTGTTTTGTGAGGAATCTAAAAAAAAAAGATCAGATTGCTTCACAAAGTTTTTCCCCGACATAAGCTTTTAGCAAAAATCCTGAAAATCAATATTTTCACAATAAAAATGTTGGGAATTCTAGAAAGAAAAAAGGTCATTTTCAACAGGAAGTATTTTTAGTGAGTTTTTTTACCTTATGTTGATGCTGAGTTTTTCTTTCCTTGTTTTATTATTTCTACATCTTTTTTTCTTAGGGCAATTGAATGAATCTCTTCAGACACCAATCTGTGGGACAAAGTACTAATGGCTAATCCAGAACAGCATTGCTGTCCCCTTTTCCTGTAGTCTGGCTATTTATCCCCCTGCAGCGTTTCTTGGACTTGTCTCCCTGTACATTTTGTTTCCTGGTGCCTTTCAATAGGGCTGTGTACGTCCCTAACACAATTAACTGCCTTCCCTTTCCATGGTCTTCCTAAAGTATGTGTTATGTCTGTTTTAATGCAGTTAACTCCCAGATGTGAATTTTCTGCAACAAGCAGCAGAATTCTACTGCAGAAAAGGGAAAATCTTATTCTGGGAAGTATTAGTGGGCAGGAGGATCAATTATTCCGTTGCACTCGTTGCTGGTGAGGCCTCATTTGGAGCACTGGATGCTGTTTTGGGCATTACACTCTAGAAAACATTGACAAGGGGAGACAGTGTAAACAAACAGGAAATAAATATATGAAGAAACACATCTTTGCTGTCAGTTAAGTATGGGTCTGTTTACTCTTAGACTAGCTCACCTACTTTTCACAGTGTTTACCACGATTTGCACTTTGAAAGAGGATTCTTCAACCTGAGTCCCAGAGCTTACCTTCGCATCTTGAGGCTGTTCAGCATAGGGACAACCTCAGTTGCTCTATGTAATATAGATTGAGCTGAGACCTATCTGAAGATGCTTAGGACAAGTCCTGCAGTGAACATCCCAGGAGAGCTACCAATCCTTCTTTGAGAGGCTTCACAGCCACCATAGCAAAGAACTAAGAAACACCTTGCCCACTTGAGCCTGGGTCTTCCTGGAAACAACTTGGGCACTATGTTTCAAATTATAAGCAGACTATAAGAGGACTAAAGCTAGCAATGTGAGGAAAGAACAGATGCCTCAGTGTGCAAAAGCATGCTCTTCCAAGTATTCTGCACCTTGTGGCACAGAGAAGACTTCCAGAGAGCAAAAGCTGCTTTAAAGGAGGCTGAGGCAAGCAGCTCTGGTGCTGGCAGCAGACTGCTCTAGTGCAGTGCACAGGGCGGGTTTCCTGAGCCAGGGAAACATCAGGGGAGTGGAAAGACCCACCAGGAACCGGCAGCTCCTGCCACAGCAGCTGAGGAGACCTGTCAACACGGCGACCAGCTCCAGTTCACGCAGTGGAGTGCTGGACTGGATGGCAATAAACTCTTCAGAGGGGATAGGCAAGGAAGGAGAGGTGGTGGGGTAGCCCTGTATGTTAAGGAGTGTTTTGACTGTCTAGAGCTTGACGATGGTGATGAAAGGGTTGAGTGTTTATGGGTAAGAATCAGGGGAAAAGCCAACAAGGCAAGATATCATGGTGGGAGTCTGTTATAGACCACCCAATCAGGATGAAGAGACAGATGAAGTATTCTGTTAGCACCTGGGAGAAGTCTCATGATCACGAGCCCTTATTCTCATGGGGGGCTTCAACTTGCCAGATGTCTGCTGGTAGTACAATACAGCAGAGAGGAAACAACCTAGGACGTTCCTGGAGTGTGCAGAAGATAACATCCTGATGCGGCTGGTGAGTGAGCTGACTACGGAAGGTGCCCCACTGGATCTCTTTTCTGTGAACAGAGAAGGACTTGTGGGTGGTGTGATTGTTGGAGGCTGTCTTGGGCACAGTGATAATGAAATGATAAAGTTTTTGATTCTCAGAGAAGTAAGGAGGGGGGTTAGCAGAACTGCTGCCTTGAACTTCTGGAGGGCAGACTTTAGCCTGTTTAGGAGACTGGCTAACAGAGTCCCTTGGGAGGCAGTCCTGAAGGGAAAAGGAGCCCTGGAAGGCTGGACATTCTTCAAGAAGACAATCTTGAAGTTGCAGGAACAGGCCATCCCATGCACTGAAAGATGAGCCAGCAGGGAAGAAGACTTGTCTGGCTGGACAGAGAGCTTTGGCTGGAACTCAGGGAAAGGAAAAAAAGAGAATTTATGATCTCTGGAAGAAAGGGCAGGCAACTCAGGAAGACTACAACGATGTTGTGAGGTTATGATGGGAGAAAATTAGAAGGGCCAAAGCCCAACTAGAACTTAATCTGGCTACTGCCAGATTACAGGACGAGAGGAAGCGGATTCACGTTGCAGCAGGGGAGATTTAGACTGGCTATTAGTTAAAATTTCTTCACTGAAAGGGTTGCCAAGCATTAGAACAGGCTTCCCAGGGAAGTGGTTGAGTGACCATCTCTGGAGGTATTTAAAAGGCATGTAGATGTGATGCTTAGGGCCATGGTTTAGTGGTGGACTTGGCAGTGTTAGGTTAACAGTTGGACTCAATAATCTTTAAGGTCTTTTCCAAGCTAAATAATTCTATGATTCTATGATGCCTCCCTGTTACTGAGGGAGAAGTAAAAGTTCATGTAGTATAGCTTATCAGACCAGCCAAAGGACCAAGACTTCATAATTCACTTGCTAAACTGGTATTCTGTTTTGAACAGCACTTCTGAATTTTCAGCCTCTATTTCAGAGAGAAGATCTTTAGTGATTTTGAGAAGATGCAAAGCTTTTCCCTGAACAGCAAATAACATAGGAATTTGAAAAGCAGATTCTGTTTTAAATATATGCCGCTTTCCCAGAAAGCAACTACACTTGGTCAGGAAAGGTTGGAAACCACTGTCAGTCTTTCAGGCTCCACCTCCACTGGAAGTAGCAGCCTTTTACCATACTTACAGTTTCCTACAGCATGTAGCACAAGGCACAGCTTCACAGTGATCAGAAGTCATGCATGGACTCGCACTGGGGTGGGTGTGAGATCCTAGAAAGAGAGCTGAATAACAAGGAGACAAAACTCTTTAATAATATTACATCATTAATGTTAGAAGACAGATAAACCAACTGCACACAGTGACGGAAAGACTTCATGACACTGAAGGACTGGGAAGTAAAACATCAGATGAATTTCCTTATAGATAAATATAAAATGGTGCACATGTGAAACCAATCCCAAATGTATACACAGAATGGTAAATGTTGACCCAATTGGTAGAAGAGGGTTTGGGGATTATATTAAGTAGGTCTATGAAATGCTCAATAGCCGTCAAAGAAAAGAGCAGGCTGCAGTTATGGGGAAAAGAATAGAGAGTAAAGCAATAAGCATTAAGTCACCATGTACATCTTGGTATGAGCAGATCATGACTACTGACTCTGGCCCTTGTTGCTTCCCAAACAATTCCCCACCTTAATATGTATAAACTGGAATTTGAAAGGGTACACAGAAGACTGGCAGGGATAGTTAGATATTTGAGGTTTTCATATGAAGATCTAGCAAATGAGCTACAGTTCTTCATCCTGCAAGAAAAGAAGACTGAAGAGGAGTATGATAGAGGCTTATTAAATCATGGATGATATGGAGATGTTGAACAAGGAATGATTGCACTCTAGTCCAATAAAAGTAATAAGGTTCCTCAAATAAAATGAGTAGATGCCAAATACATAGAAGGAGTTGGTTGTTTGCACAATGTGGTAAAGGTTGAAACTTTGTGCAGGATAAGTTTGCATGCATTCAAAAAGCAGTTGTATATTTCATGAAGTAGAACCCACTGAAAGTTGTTAGATACCACCCTGTCATCTGGGAAGAAACTAAAATACAAATTACTGGAACAAGGAAGATTATTCTGGGAAAGTTTCACTGTAGATTTGCCCCTGTTTTTTCCTAGGCATGTCTTATTGGCTATTAGTGGAGTCAAGATTAGGGGCTAAGTGCAACTTTGGTCTGACTCATTAGAGCTCTTCTTATGTTCTTGTAATTTCTAAAACACATACGTTATCCCACAGTCTTCAAAACACAACCAGCAAGAGCATTCTTCCGGCTTGCCACTCTACTAAATCACCCTGTCATCCTGCCCTCATCTGTCTGATGGTGCACTCTATGAAATTCAAGCTTCTTTAGTGTTCCTTCAGAAATCTCACAATTCTTTCTCCTCCTAAATGTTCCATCTGCTCATATTTTACATTATGGCTGAAGACCAAACTTGCAGCCCCTTGCATCTGGCAATACAGTATGTATGGATCATGTAGCTGTGTGCTATATTATATGCACAGAATAATCTTCAAAGTTACTCTCCTCCCCACTTTCACCTTAACTCATCCCACCTGTTTGATAGGACAAACTGTGTCTTTAGTCCTCTCCTCTCTCAAAACGCCTCCTTTTCTTTTTTTTCTCACGCCTCTTCTCAAATGATATGTCAGCTAGTGTTTTAATATTTCTTCAACAGGACCAAAAAGAAATACAATCAACTCTTGAATTGAAAAATGTATTTTATATTCATAGTCTTTTTTTCACCACCTTGCTGACTCTGTAAACATACAGCAGCTGGGTGTATTATTTGTCGTCATTGCTGACACTGATCTTTCTCTGTAGTTTGAAGTCTAATGGAAAGACAAAAAAAGGTTCTGTCTAGTAAATATACTATACTTGAGTTATGGATATCCATGCAATAAATTCATATATGATTTCCCTTTGACCACTTCACCAGCTCAATACCCTCTAACCTTTCTTCCCAGACTAACTGTAATATTTAAAACCTAGAAAAAACATTAGGCAATTGCCATTTAAAATAAGTTACCCTATATGAGAATATCATCTTCATCTCTCAAACTTATACCTTAAAGAGTTCCTTCTATGTTTGTCTTGGCTTGGGGCCATGTATAAGCCATATTCAGTCTGTGTCATTATTTTTGTCTTCTGTATATAAAAATATACAGAACTTTGTTTTCTGGAAGTCATGGGAGAAGAAATTTGACTTTATCTTTGGTTAAAATGAGATTTTTGCCTCCCAGTGGGACTCAAAATATAACTTATAGACCCAGAATATACCAAGATATGAAATTATTCACATTTGAAAGTTATTTCTCATTGAGAATGTTATTTTGCATTGAAAATATATGGAG